>WOGN01007213.1:0-11965 GCA_015342105.1 Leptinotarsa texana | reverse complement strand
TGAATCATGTTTCGTTCGAATCGATAGAGCGAAAGATTCGAAAAATTAAAAAAATTGGAAAAAAGTCGAAGTGACAGTAAAGAGTCCAAATTTCGAGCAAAGGTATAAAATTGGAAACTGAGCACTTTTTCTCTTTGGCATTTTTCGAAATTTCCAAAAAAAACTGATTTTTTGAGGATTTTCGGAAAAAATGTCAAATTTGACAGGTTTAGAGTATCACATGACAAAAGGAAAGAGGCTGTTTTTTACAAATTTTTCAAGCACAAACTAACTGCCAAGCCAAATTTTCATTATATCTATTAATAAAAAAAATTTCCATATGTCGCGAACTTTATGTGTGACATATGGAATTGAAATTGAATACTTCCGGCCATAATGTGAGTTGCTGTGACAAAAATCTTCAGAATTGGATAAAGAAAGTGGAATTTAGATTTAAAATAATAAACAAACGTCAAGAAGTTATGGAAAGCAGAAGAATAGTGGAATTGTGTAACAAACATTTTGAACAAATAACTAAATATAGACAAGAACAATGGCAAATTTTCTATTTGGACAAAACTTGGTATGGCAGTCACGACACAGTTACGAAAGGCTGGACTGATGGTTCGAGAATATGTATGACTAACATGCCTGCAGACAAAGGATCGCGACTAATCATTGTGCATTGCGGAGGAAGGGATGCGTTACGAATTCTTTGAAATTATGTGGAAAAAACTGGGGACTGCAATGTTGACTATCATAAGAACATGGAAGCTAATATTTTTGATGGTTGGTCTGAAAACACATCGATCCCAAATTTGGATGCAAATAGTGCAATAGCTTTCGACATAGCTTCCTGTCATTCGCGACATCTCATCAAAATACCGAATAAAAATTCGAGGAAAGATAAAATACAAAGTTTTTCAATTGATAACAATTTGTATTTTGAAGATTACTATACCAAAAACCAACTATTTGACGTTTTACAGACAAAACATTTGAAAAATTGTTTGCCATTGAGCGTATTGGTGGAAAGTATGGACACCCCTCTATTTTTGTGTTTTCAATTTCATCACCTTGATTTGGAGAAAATTGAAACAAAGCATCAAACGTAAAAATGATTTACCAAAATTTGGCAAAAAGGTAATAGAGCTAGCTAATCAGAGAAAAAGTATTTAATATTACCAAAGAAGACTGACAGAAAATTATTAAAAAGTAATTTCTGTTGAAAAAAAGTATGTGAAGATTGGAGACCTCTATATTAATGGTGGAAATGACGACAGTGGTAATGAAACAGAGAATATGGTAGAGAAATTATCAGAAGCTTTCGAAGAAAGTTAGTGTTATATATTATACAGTTATTGTGATTTTTATATAATCAGAAATGATTATTGGACAACGAAATTAGTTATCACGCTAACTATATTATTGAAGGGGAGCTGTTTGAAGGTAGGTTGCACTATATCGTTTATTTGAACTATACAAAATAAGAGTTGACGAACATGGATAGTCGCGAAGTTATCAAAAATGCGGCGTACTCTTTTTGTCCCGTATTCAAAGGATCAGCAACTGATGCTGTAGATGTGAGTTTCTTCGATTATTCGAAGAACTTTGAAAATGTGCTGAATATGCAGAGGCATTTGATTCGTAGTGGCTGATGTAATACTTTGTTATTACGTTGCAATCCATAGATAAAAGGTGCATTAATTTTTCTAACACAACATATATGTCATTTCAATATCATTTCGCTGTACTCTATTAAATCGTTCACTGAATGTCAAACGCAAAATTATAATACCGGCTATAATTGAAAATCAGAACTATGACAAATAGTCCAACGGAGGTAACTACTGTTGAAGTCAAAGGCTCATTGGAATTACTGTATATATTGTGAAGATTTGTAATCAATATTACGAATGGTGTTTGATTGTAAGAAAATAACGGGTTAATTCATTCAAAAATAATTGAAGTTGACATTTAGAAATTTTCTGAAGCATAGATAGTGGTCAATTACACCAGAAAACGTCTCACAATTCTGTTATTTTTCATTTCATTGTGATGTACTTATTCGATCAAATGAATTTTATTAAATCAACTATACCTTCAAACTGACATGGGTCCAGATGGGCGTCTTGATTATTGCATAGCATGAGAGTATTTTCATCTGACACTTGGCACAACTCTGTCGTTAATTCTTAACCATGTCTAATTGTCTCCAACCGCTAATCTAGTTTATGCCAAGTATCTGAGACTGTCGCGAGTGAACTCAAACAGTGAAGTTTCAGAGTTGTGCTGAATAATTCATTCTGGGAAGTGTTGAGTTTATTCCATAACAACTGATATTTCTTGGATTGTACGATAGTGAACTTTAAATAGTTCGTCATTTCCTATGGGTCACAAAGTCTCAATCATAATGAAAACAATCAGATATATTTGATGGGATGAAGGAACAAAAGTGATTATTTCAATTGAATATCGCGAAACATAGTATAGCAGGCATAGTTACAAAATTTATTGTGAATGTCAAACTCGGAAGGATATAGTGTGAAGAAGAAATCATCAATCAAAAGCATATTCCTAATGGACTCGTATGTGAAAGAATATGACATGAATATGTAATATAATCACATTTCAGTTCAATTATTTGCTGTTCAGATATCCTTTCGAATTAGCGAACACCTAAGTAGCCAAATTTGAGATTTGGAAATGTAGTTTGATGTGACATGACATTATTGAATCATAAAAAAATCCTCAAGGTGGTAGATGTCGAAGCTTGGGTTTGCAACTGACCGCCTCAGAAAACCTTGTTGATATTCGTAGATTAAGGCTTCTGACGATCACATAGATGGCGTCTTCGTGAGGAGAGGTGACATGCCACTTTTTTCAGGCACTTTTTTCAAAGACAGTCGAGTAATGTAATGCTTTGTTATTACGTTGCAATCTATAGATAAGAGGTGCATTAATTTTTCTAGCACAACATATATGTCATTTCAATATCATTTCGCTGAACTCTATTCAATCATTCACTGAATGTCAAACGCAAAATTATAATACCGGCTATAATTGAAAATCAGAACTATGACAAATAGTCCAACGGAGAAAACTACTGTTGAAGTCAAAGGCTAATTGGGATTACAGTATATATTGTGAATATTTGTGATCAATATTACGAATAGTGTTTAATTGTAAAAAAGTAACGGGTTAATTCATCAAAAAATCCTCAAGGTGGTAGATGTCGAAGCTTGGGTTTGCAACTGACCGCCTCAGAAAACCTCGTTGATATTCGTAGATTAAGGCTTCTGACGATCCCATAGATGGCGTTTTCGTGAGGAGAGGTGACATGCATTTTTTTCAGGCACTTTTTTCAAAGACAGTCGAGTCAGGCAATGTATGGTTGGTTCAGACAAGTATTACTGACGAAAACTATGGGTCGAACACTTTCTGGGGTTGGATCACAAATGCAGTGTGTTTGGGCTCTGTTCTCTTGAAAAATTACATTGTTGAAAATTTGGTGAACATTTTTGGAAATTCGTAACATACTGTCTGAGAAGAACTCTCCGAGTAAGAGTTGGCAACGTATCTACTGCAAATAGTTATGCAGGATGTGTGAACAGGAAGATAAAACTGTCAAGCATGTCCTATACGAGTGCTAGGAGTTATCGTCAATAAGAGAATGTCTGTTCGGCGAGTCTTGGCCTACATCTGCCTATATGAAGGAGATGTCTCCCAGTGACACGTCCTCCTTCCTGGAAATGACAGTATGGACGATGACCTAGGAGGACAACTCGTCGGGAGGATTTACAATGGGTCACATGTGGCCTAAGTGCTGTGGGCCTAAAGTCACCCTTCCTACTCTACAAATACAGAGGTGATTAATGGAATAACGCAAGGCTTTCACTAATTGCTACTTCTGTAAATGCCCTCAACAGGCGTAATGGTTGCATTAGTACGTCTTTCTGAAATTTCAGTTCCTTTCTCAAATCATCTATAATTGGTGGATAGAAGTAGATGAATGTGATGAACAAACGATATCGCATTTCCCAATAATTCATTCGAAGAAACGAAAATGAAATAAATATGAGAATCTACAAAATGAAAGAAAATGACAGAGTTCCGAATGAATGAAAAGTGTATATAATAGTTGTTCTACTTCTTTCAATTGGATTTATTGCCTCCCCTTGCCCTTCTGCAAGCTTCTACTCGTCTTTCCATGCTCTCGATAGGGTTGATCATAACAAGCTGGGTAAAATTTTTCCACTCTTCCAAAATAGCATTCCAAACCTGCTCTGAGCTGTGAATTATTTCTGGTATGCAACCTGTTCGAAATGTAACTCGAATTGTTACTGTTTATAGAAGCTGGATTGTTTACCATCCACTCCCAATCGATTTCGAGCGGTACTCAACCTGCATGACCCTTCAGAGTTTTCTAATAATTTTATCATTGAAAACGATTGGTGAAGTTTTTTATAGTGCACCTCATGTTGTGATTAGTTGCGGTTGTTTGCGGTTCCGTGAACTGTGTACCTAGTGAAAATCTCAAAATGGAATGTTATATGGAAGAATCACTGGAAAATGTTATTAGCGTGGTTTATCAGTAGTATTTTCACCTACTGGGTGCTGAGATCAAGGTTCTGTTAGATGGAATGATTGGGTATATCTATGAATGTTTATGATCATCTGCAGTTGAACGATTATGAACTTTTGAATCTGGAGTTTTCTGTATCACTGGCGTTCTTTCCCAACACCAAATCGTTATTTTCAACACCTCGACACTTGTTTTGAGCACCAATTGATCATTTTCAAGAGGGAGATTAAACGGTTTAAACTGTTTCTGCGCACTGGCCCCAGGCAGTTTAGGCATACAGAAATATGTTGAACAGAATAGTTTTGATTACAAGTAGTTTCACCTGGAGGTACATTTCTTTTCCGCGTTCGATGATGGGGTAGAGGTTGTGTCGAGTGGCTTTCGTCAGCCGCAGACTCTATGTGATATGGAACCTGGATATAAGTTTCCGACTTCAGTTACCTTGCTTTGTTTGTTTGAGATATAACCTTTCCGTAGTACCGTCTGATTTTTTACAATGTTGATACTGGTCTTCCAGAGGTTTGACCCACTCTTCAAAACTGCCCGCTTGTTGTTGCAAGTATTCTATAACTAGCGCGTACTTGGTGAATCTTGCCCGGCCTAAAATTTTTGAGACCGGTGCATGAAAGTAAGCTTTTAGATGCCGTTGAAAATCCGGAAATAGAAATATTTTGAGCTTATGTTATATTCCATAACCAATTTACAGAAATGGTTATAGAGCTGAGAAGTCTAACTATCGCCGTAACATTGATATATAACTTCAGTAAAATAATTGAGGAAATAATAAAAGAGCGACTGAATTCATTTTTGAATAAATACAACATTTCGTCTGATTCACAGTTGGGATTCGGAGAAGAAAATCTAACAGTTCGAATATACAAGACTATAGACTTGAAAAAACTTTCCATGGGAGTATTTGTAGATTTCGCAAAAGCCATCGATACTGTTGATCACTCCATTCTATTGCAAACCTTAGAGGATATGGATATGAGAGGTACAGTATGCAATCTTATGAAATCAGGTTTTTGGGTAATTGTTACCTTTCACAATCTGGAAAATATGAAAATTATAATGGAGAACTTCATACAAGTGTGGAAGGGCAAACTTTTTAGTTTACCCCGATAAGTAACTGTGTAAAAATCAAAGTATTCTTAACAAAGAAAAATCTTCTATTTATCAGTAACTTGTCGTATATAACAAATTTGCCTATCAAAAAAATTAAGAAATAATACTTATTTCGAAGGCCAAAATCTGTCTCCGTCTTCAGAAATGGATAAAAAATTCGAATAAATTCG
This sequence comes from Leptinotarsa texana, assembly GCA_015342105.1. Lineage (NCBI taxonomy): Eukaryota > Metazoa > Arthropoda > Insecta > Coleoptera > Chrysomelidae > Leptinotarsa > Leptinotarsa texana. The sequence goes on along the minus strand of WOGN01007213.1, from coordinate 6,106 downwards.
CAGTTATTCCTTTTTTGATAGCTTATTTCTTTACTCTTTCGACAGATGTCAGAGAAGTTCTTAAATATGAAATTATGTCAATGTTGTTGATTGACAACTGAAACATTCGATGTAATACAAGGTACTCTTCGATATCAGTTTGTTGCAATTTCGCCACTATCCAAAGTTTTCTTCAAGATGGGTAGCCAAGTACGGTCTATTTCTAAGGAGCTATTCGAGATACAATTCTCTTCAGACATGAGAATATACGTTCTTTCAGCTTACGTCTTTCAGAATGAGGCTCATTGGTAATCATTCTTGTCCTATTCCTTCTACCCGATGTTCACCGTCTGATTTTAAAATGTGTTCTGATCCTGTCGATTGTCTATTTTTTATATAATCTCAATGTTCATTCTCACGCACTTTCAATGGTCTTGAGGTTTCACCAATGTAACTTTCACCACAAGAACAAGGTATTTTATAAATACAATTTTTTGTTTTTTGTTCAGTGTTGTTGGGTTTTGTATGTGTAAGTATAGATCACAGTGTATTTTTTGTTTTGAAAGTAGTTCTACCATCATACCTATTTCTGATTCGTCTTATTTTTTCAGATAGTCTTGAAATATAAGGTATAACGATAGTTGTGAAAGGTGTCGGTGGATGTTGAGTCGGTAATTGTTTAGTTGGATGTTGTTGAATTTGTGAAGCTGTTTGTATGTTCGTTTGGTTTTTAATTGACTCTTTATTTTTTATTGCATTTATCTTTGAATTCATAAACGAATCTGGATAAGCGTTATCTTCCAAAACATTCTCAGATTCTCAGTTGAATTGCATTTCGTTTTAGCTCTTTTGTAAAGGCAATTTATTATAACTTTTCTCAACACTCGCATGATGATTTGATGTATAGTGAAGATATCTATTTGTATGTGTTTTCTTTCGATGAACATTTGCATAAAATTGAGCTGATGACTTCTCTAACATCACATCAAGGAAAGGTAGTCGACCATCTTGTTCAATCTTCATTATGATTTTTTTTGTCGGCTTCCGTTCGTTGATATAATCCAAAAAAGCATTCAGGTCATCATGGTTTTTATTCCAAACAGCAAAGATATCGTCAACGTATCTCCACCAAACTTTGGGCCATTCTGATAAGTTTCAACACATTATTCTTCAAAATACTTCATATATATGTTACTCAAAATAGGAGATGAAGGAGAATCCATAATCATGCAAAATTATTGTTGATAGAAATCATCTCCATATTGAAAATAGGTTTTGTCTATACATAATCCTAAAAGTTCTCATATAGAATTAACATCCAACTTCGTTCGACGTTTTAAAGTTGAGTCATTTTCCATCCTGGATTTGACAATTTAAAGAGTTTTATCAACAGAAACATTCGTAAAAAGACTTTCAACATCAAAGCTCATCAGAACATCAACTCACTCTTATTAAACAGTATTGTGACGCCCAAACACGTGTCATGATTCTGTGAACTTTCAATTGGAAATATCGCATTGAAGTGTTCTGTTCTGAATACGTTATAAGAAATTTCCATAAAGTATAGATCACTTCCGTCATGTTTCTGAAACAAAATTTTCATTTCCGAAACACTTTTGGACTAACTGTCTTATGGAGAAAATATATTCTGAAAACCGGCATCAAAAAACCAACTTTCTTTTTGATTGTGAGGAGTATATTTTTAGGAAAAAATATTTTTTTTATGGATGGTTTTGGCTGTTTCCAAAGGTCATTTCATTCCAGTTTGTTTCTAAAAGTTACTCCTTTACATACTAAGGATACACTATAAAACACAATTTTGTCTATTTTACCCGATAGTTTTATATTTGTTGACTAGTTTCGGTTACAAGCTGAGTTGCAAATTCAGGGAAATCACTAATTTCAAATTTTCTCCATCGCAGTAAATTCTATAGACCTGACAAACAAACTTAACAATATTGAAATGAACAATAACATTAAATAAGTATCGTTTGACTTCAAGACCATTTTTCCAAATATTCCAAAAGATGAATGTTTTCCTGATAAAAAACATTTCAAATTGACATAATACTAACCCATATGTCAACAGTGAACTCTGTGAACTGTTAATTCAATAATACATTTTATGTACAAAAGTCAGGCCTACCGATGGGATTACCGCTAAGTCCGTTACTGGCGGATATCTTTCCAAATAATTCAGAGAATAATCTCATTTTTAAATAACTCTTGTTTAAACAACATCTGACAATATCCGAAAACAATCATGAATTAAACATTAACATTTTCCTAAAAACCACATTCACAGATTGCACAATACCTTTTGACTCTTTCAACCTGATTTCACAGAAACTGTCTGCATTCAGGTCAATGATACATAGGGCTTTCACAATACCCCTTTCTAATCAAAACTTACGAAGTGAAATCGCAATCATTAAACTAATAGCAGTTAAAAAAAACCTATTACTCTAGTTAACTACATCAACAATATCAACAATATCATCAAAAATGAGTAATGAAAGAACTATATTCAATTTCCACAAGACCAGAACATAAATATGTTAGTATCAATCATGCAGGTAGAATCTCCCAGAATAATGAAAATAATCTTTCAAAATTCAATTCACAAACATCCTACTAATCTAACGAAAATTTATAAGACAGATTATTTAATGCCAAACCTAAATTCGACATAGGAAAGATATCTGGTATATATCGACTCGAATGTGGTGAATGCCCCGCCATATATACATGCCAAACTGGTAGAAATTCTGATATAAGGTACCACGAACATGTCATTTCGGATAAAATACATTAATGTATGAACAACTTCAAAATTCGAAACGTAAAATAGATGAAAATAACTTAAAAATCCTCCACACATGCGAAAAAGGGAAAATGATGAATTTCTTGGAATCTATGGAAATAAACGAGTCAACGAAAAATCCCAATTCTATTATCGTCAACGAACAACTTGAGCTAAATAATAGTCCTCTCCTGAACCTATAACTCAGTTTCCAAAACCGACATTTTATCAATTTTTTTTATGTTCATGGATATACTGATATTGACTGAGGTTATCTCAGGTATGGACAATGTAGGAGTACCTACATTGTCCATACCTGAGATAACAAGGTAGGTATGAATACTCAGATTTGGATGTTATCTAGTCAGTTTTGAAAATGGTGTAATGACCATATGTAGTGAACAAATATAAAACCATCGTGAAAAATAGACAAAAGTGTGTTTTTATAGAGTATCCTCAATAAAAAAGAAGTGTATTCGATCTAGACATACCGTTTTCCATAAAATAAAAACATATATAAAAATGAATTGGGTGGTATTTTTTCAATATTTTTTAATACTTCTCGAAAATAACATCATGAATCGAATAGCTTTCAGTTCCCATGTAAATGAAAATTTCTCCAGTAACTTGCCTACAATGAATGTTTCTGCCACTGCCTTCTACCGGAAACGTTCCTCCACAGAAATCAAACTCTCATCTGAAAGACCTTGCGTAGCATATTTCCGATTACTTTCATGTATTTCCATTTCCCTATCACCCTTCGATTACTCAACACAAAGCACTCTCCGTCGTCAACGTCATTGTAGAAAACGGAAAATCGATACTGTCACTAAACCTGAAACTGATCAAAAATGTCCAGGGGGATACATGTTAGTTATGGAAGTCTGTTCAATCATAAATTCAAATTCAAGAGACAGTATTTCCAATTAATAAATATATTGTTTTCGATACAATTCGTGAGTGAGTCGTGCAAAAATTAAATGAAAGGAGTATTATATTTATTAGGAGAGCTGAGTTTTTGGAAATGTTATGGCAAATTGTTTTTCGTGACATGAGTAGATTTAACTCGTCCATCGTATTATTAGAATAAATTGAGTGCTTCTTTGTGTAATGCTATCCAGTTTGGTGCTGATTCGGCAAGGTAAATGTCATATTCCGAAACTGAAGATTAGAGGGTTCCATATAAGGGACATTCTATATTGTTACTGTTTCACAAAAAATATATTGCTTTTCTATGAATGATATTTCATTCAGTTCCATAACGAATGCTTACAGTGTTTCTGTGTTATTCAATGTTCATATGAAAGTAGTTGTTTCAGTTTGAATTTAAAAGTAACTTCTGTGAATGATTCACACATCTTTGTAGAGTTCATTTTGAAATAGATTGCGTTATTTCTTCCATTGGAAGTTTCTCAAATTTTTTTTATGAAAAAGAAGAAGTACAAAGCCAAAACTTTTCTTTCACAAAAACTAATAATATACCTAAAAGATTTTTCGCATACTGAATGAATGTTATATGAAATTGGTTTCGTGTTCTTATTCATATAAAAATGAAGCCGATAAGTTTGTATGGTAAGTGGTCTTTCAGCTCAGATGGTAAGAGTACGGCTCTGTCGAAGTCTTAAAATCTGATTCGATCCCCAGCGGAGCAGCCACAAACTATGTGCCCTGCTGTTCCATCATTTTCCAAACAGAGGCAACATACACTCTCTTCCGACAGTCCGAGTCTCTGCATATGATGATTCAAATGACAGTGACCTGTTAGACATCGTAGTTCATTCATTCCGCCAGAAGTCCATAAATCTTCTTGCCATCCAGGTGTTCAATATTTGTTTGGCAAAGCCTAAATCAATACCAATGACAGGTTCTGATCCGATGAAGCTGCTTGCAGCACCCTCCTCTGCAAGGGAGTTAGCAGCCTCATTGCCTTTCAGGCCAGTGTGACCAGGAATTCAGATCAGAGACAATCTGTTAAGTCTTTCTATCAAGAGGAGTCGTTTTTGGCAATTTGCTACCAATTTAGACGTTGCTTGGTAGGAGCCACGAGCTTCCAACGCCGCTTGACTATCCGAGAAAAGTTTTGACTTGTGTACGAGGTTGGATTCTTTCAATCTCTCCGCATACAATTCAATGGTGTAAATTTTCGCTCAAAATACAGTCACATAGGTTCCTAGGAAGATTGATATCTCTGTCCTGGGTCTTCGACTGAAAACACCTGTACCAGAACCGGAAAGTGTTTTTGAATCATCTGTGAACCAACAACTATCTGATCTTAATATTTCCTTCTCCCGGAGGATACAGTCCTCACTACTCGGCAGTTCTCTACAGGCAGTTCGTAGTTGACAGTTGGAGGCATGAATTCAGAGGTCATTTCCAGAATGCTGTGACTTCCAGTGTCAACCAAACAGCCTCTTGCACTCTGCATTGAATTGATTTGTGCAATTGGCAATGTGCATGAATCTATTTGCAGTTCATCTAGCCTCTCTCTCCAGAAACATGTGACTAGGAGGTTGATCTAGGAAGATCCCAACGGCCGCTGACGGTGTAGAACTGATGACCAGACACGCCTGTCTCTGTAAGCCAGAGAGCTTCGCCTGGGCCGTTTTCTGTAAAACCTCCAGCAATTACACCATAGGTGATCATTGGTCTGACAATCATCACATATATCCAAAGGATTTGTTTGGGAACTGAACCCCAAGTTTTACTACAAATCTTTCGACATGTTTATAGAGACAACCTAGCTTTGTGTAAAAGTTTTTCCAAGTGAGCGTTCTAGGTGAGTTTTTTATTAAGGATAATGCCAAGCTATGTACCTTCTGGTGAAGGGGATTATCACAGTTTTGCTGGGGTTGACAGACATCTGCTTCCTACGGCACCAACTGTAAACCATGTCCATCGTACTTTGGAAGAAATTAAATGCTACCCTTTTCGACGTGGACCTTGTTAAGATGACAAGGTCATCTGCATGAGATTGCAGATCTACTTCTCTTTTGAAGAGGGCATCAAGCAGACTATCTATCAGAAACGACCACAGAAGGGTAGACAGTACCCCACCTTGAGGGCAGCATCTGATGACCCTGAATCTAATGGCCTCGCCTTGAAGAGTCATTGTTGCAGTTTTATTCACCAACATGGCATAGATCCAGATCCATCAATTCTCAAATAGGCAAATAGTTGGTAGGAAGGTTTGAAACTCGATCTTTTGAAATAAAATTAATAGATATTGAGAATTACGAAATTGCACTGAGAGATCAAATAGAATCTTATTCTTTTCCTCAGTTGAAACAGTTTTCCAGTGTGAAAATTGGTAATTAATTCCTTACA
>WOGN01007212.1:0-11965 GCA_015342105.1 Leptinotarsa texana | reverse complement strand
AATCTACAAATTAAAATCCGAATTTATGTACAAATTATTTTGATAACAGTGCTCCCTCAGCTTCATTTACACACATCTCTATCACTGGCACTTCAGTAAGCAAAAGGAAGAAACTGTTTAGCAGACTCTGGACACTTCCTGATCCTAGAGTCGATGGTTCAAGCCCTAGGCTGAACGCTCGATTTTCAGTTGATATCGCCCAACTCATGTTTGGATTCACATGTTAAAAGGTAAGACCTCGTTAGTCCTTAGCTCGCACAAGTTTAGACTTCTGTGGGTTGTCGTTCGTGGAAAAAACACAGTTCAAACATATCAGGACCAATGAAAATGCTACTAAAATGTAGAAATATATTTTTCATTCATATATTACAAAAATGATACAAAATACAGAAAATGTGGCACAGGGATGAAGGCAACTTTGGGCATATGTACAGTGGAACGAATCCAAAAGCAATTTAAAAAATCCTTATCATTAACTAAAATAGTATGGCACAATTGATTCACATAAGCCGAGACTTTAGACAGGCATTTGTACGATTTACATTAATTGAATCTACAGTTTAAAGAAGGCTTTCTTTCAGGTGATTTGTATGGAAATTGATTTGATGTCATGCATTTTTCATCATAATCATTCACTTAGAATAAGGAAATTTACACTTTTTCACAATAATTTTAGTTTTCAACAATGAGTATCTGTTAAACCTCTAATCTGCAATTAGATTAGATAGATATAGCTGAAAAGTAAACTCCAATTATGGTTCAGATAAGTACCTGGAAACCAAAGGGAAAAGTGTGGAAGATAATAACAAATATAATATATACACATAAATAAAAATAATTCAAAGATGAGGTGTTTTTAAATTTTCACTCAGGTAATTTCATTTGAAGGAAATAAGGTAGAATCGCTGATGATGCTCTCGATTAAAAAATGACAGTCGTTTTTGTGTTTTTTTTATACCTAGTAGATACTTGCTCAACCGTCAGTCTAGTGAAGTTAGAAGTACCATTCCATTGTTCAGATTCTGAATCTGAAGAACTAAAATCCAAAAACTCAATGCTCAATATGATCAATTGCTTCTTCTCAAATTATGTACTTGTACATAGGTACATTAATTTCCACTCAAATAATGCAAAATCATTATTGCCTACAAATCTTCAATTTCATACAATTCTAACCGAGACAAATTCGATCTTACAGCAAAAAATGTGTATACTTGTGATATAATTTCTAACCGAAGCCAAAAGTATTGAAGCATTAGTCAGTACAGTAGAACCTTTCAATTTCATTAAAGGAAATAACAAAGGAGTTAGTAAAAACCATCTGAAATAAGCTTGACATTTCATCTTTCAATTCGTTTTCAGTAAAATCTTTAGCAGTCTGTGAAATCGGTAGAATCGATTTGATACGAAAATTGGCAATAATTCATAGTATAGTTGATACGTAAACATCTCCTGCTAAACCCTGTTTATTTTTGTTGTTTAATATATTTGATTAAGCCAATTTCACAAGAAAACTTTGTATTTTCATTTGTATTCAAAATTACATAATTAACGGTACCTATATAGAAATGTGTAGGAATGGGACTGACGTAACAAGAGAATCAACGAGAGAGTTCTTTACAGAAACTAAATTCAATTTTTCTGAGAGCAAATCAAACGATTATTTTCTAGAAAGGAACTCTGTTGGAATTTCTGCTGTTCTGCTGTTCTGAACGTAGTATTTTCATTCTTTTTAATACATTTTACGCTATTGTTATGTTTTTAGTTGTTTATAAGCTTGAATTTCATTAGTACCTACTATAACTAGAAATAAAAATATCCTTTGAATTTGAATCGAACTCTAACAATAAAAAATTTATTAACCTTGAACGTTGCAGAACATAATAATTTTGGACAAAAGTTGGTGTGTATAGACCTACAAAAAATGCCCGACCTTTGAAATCTCTATAAAAACTACTTGTTTGCTGCATGCAAAAATATGAAAATTTTAACATATGACAGTCATTGAGTGTGCTCTTCCCAAGTACCAAGTTTCACAAGCTTTATCAATAAGATTGTATTTTCTTGGATAATAAAGTATATGTCTATCTATCTACCTACACAGTAGGTGCATGAACAGAAACATATATAGGAAACAACTGCTCCCCTGACTTATACCACGAATGGCGTTGGCAATACGACTGCCGGAATCGATTTCCAATTATTAGAACGGCATACTTGCAGACCAGTTTCGGGCTATTTGGTCTCTCGCCACTACTCAGAATCAGATTTTTAATTATGGGAAATCATCGACTTCGTGTTGGTGTAGGGCACTACCCGGAACCGGTCTGTAAGTAAGGCCAATAATTGAATATCGATTCCGGCAGTGGTACTGCCAACATAATATGCAGGAATTACTTCTATGAAGAATCCCGCTCTGACACCTGTCGGATATAACCCATCACCCTTCGTGGTATTAGCAAGATGAGTAGTTGTTTCGTAATAGGTGTCAATCCATGACCCTACTGTGAAGGTAAGGGAAAACTGGCCTGAACGAATTGTTCCTTTAGATGATTTGTGTTATAGACTTCGAATTCTCTCAATAGAAAAATAGTTTAATTTCTGAATATATAAATTTTGTCAATTTAGGAGAAAAGTGGTATATATTTGTGGTATATGTTTGTTTGAAATTTGAAACATTATGGAAATCCCAAAATATTTACTGTCATTGAGTGTGCTGCTTTCATCAAGTTATATCACAAGAAGAAAATATCCATATTATGAAAACTTATAGATGAAACAATATACTGAATATTTTGAAAACCTTTGAAAAACCTTCTTCTTCAGTTGTCTAATTAATCTACAAATTAAAATCCGAATTTATGTACAAATTATTTTGATAACAGTGCTCCCTCAGCTTCATTTACACACATCTCTATCACTGGCACTTCAGTGAGCAAAAGGAAGAAACTGTTTAGCAGACTCTGGACACTTCCTGATCCTAGTACTCCTCTTCAAATACTAGCCTACTAATTCTATTCACAAAACCGTCAATACATCTAAAAGTAACGCTTGTTAACAAGCTTGGCTAGTTCCGAAAAGGGGGCAGAGTAACATACGTTTGTCCACCATTGCCGCCTTCAGGCTTCAACTCCTTCATCCTGCCATCGTCATGGTACCCCTGGTCGTGCTTTGGGGATCCGTTCTCGTACCACTCGGGCGACTGACCAAGAACGTTATGGTCCACGTACTCGATTTTAACGCCTATGGAGTTCTCGTCAGCGGGAGGCGAATGCGTCTGCAGCATCGAGTACTCTCGCCCTAAAGGCGGGCTGTGATTGGCTGGCGGCGTGGAGTACTCGTGCGCGCGGATGGGAGCGTTGAACAGCTGACTATCGTGCGAGTTTAGCATGTAGCTGTAGCTGTTTTGGGCAGAGCCGAAGCTGGAATAAGAGGCGGGAGAGCCGAAGCTGGAGTACGAGCCGGACGTGCTGTTAAGTAGGTTGAGGTGGGAGCCCAGGTCGTAGGAGGACTGGTAGCTCCACGAGTCCACTGGCGCGGAGGTGGTGAGGGTGTTCGGCTGGGTGAAGGGTATGGGATTGCTGAAGTTGGTGGTGATGCTTGAGCTGGGGGACGTGGAGCTGATATAGCCTGTCTTGCGGGGTGGTTCGCGCTTCCTCCACTTGGCTCGTCTGTTCTGGAACCAAACTTGGACTCGGGACTCGCTGAGGTTCAGTTTGAGGGCGAGCTCTTCTCTGGCGAAGACGTCCGGGTAGGGGGCGCGTTCGAAAGCGCGCTCCAGCTCTTCGAGTTGGAAGGCGGTGAAGGTGGTTCTGGAATAGAAAAATCGTGTTACAGCAGGGTTTATTGAAACTTGTCTCGAACATCTATGTAGAATCCATATTCAGCTGCTGAAAGAGAGAGGGCCACTTTCCTACAACTGAACTAAAACTTTGTAAAATTCAGGATATAGTTGCCAACTGACAACTTAGAATAGGTATTCCATGTGCAGAAAAAAAGAGAGTGCTAGTGTTTTTCTTGAATATTGAATATTAAAATATCAACCAACTCATATAATAAATAACAAGACGATCATCCCCAATGCATCTTCTTTAAATTCCATTGACTTGCATTTCAACAATTACATCTTGAAATGTGATTGGGGTTCAAGTAATACCACGTATAAAAGGTTGTCAATTTGTTCATATCACTTCCAACTTCTTTGAATTTGTTACAATAGATATCGAGCATAAACTTCATGAAGAAAATTTGCAAAAATATTATTTTCACTTTTCAAGAGTAATTATGAATACACTGATCCGTGACTTGAAGACTATCCATGAGAATAATCAAACAATTTTCAACCCTATGGCAATGTAGTACCCTATTTCCATCATTATTTGGATTGGATCTTTTCTCTGGGGATCGATTACCCTCTTTTCATCAATATTTGAATTTGATTTTTTGTGTAGATCATTCGGTCAAAAAGCTTGACGAGTGGAGTAGCCGTCAATAACACCCAACTTATATGCTAGATTTTTTCTTACTAAAAGGCTGTAAATTTTGAAATTTATATGTTTCACGACAACACATTATTGAAAAAAAAGGTTGCTTATTACTCGTCCTTTTCAAGGTCATAACCAAAAACGTATGAATAATCCCTATTATCCACACAAAGGCATTACAAGAAGTTGATAAAAAGTAACTTCCATCATATTGATTTGTCATCAACTAATGATATTATTTCTCTGTATCAGATTTGAAAACCCTGCTTACTTTTGGTTTTGGAATTGTCTTCGGTTTAATTTTTTTTTTATAAAAATAATTTGACTCGACTCCATCCCAACCCCGACTAGTAATTTTTCTCGAGAGAATTTATCTAGTTTAAGCTGGAATGATTCTGCAACGTTACATGGCTGAAAGTCATGATACTCTCTATGTGGCTCGGAGAGTTATTAACATTGCCTACCCAGGACACAAGTAGTCGATGCCGATGACACCCAAAAACTATTTTGAATGACAACACGTGGTTTTATGTTTGGCAAGTATTCAAATTCTGTTTATTTTTAACAACTATTCAAAAAAACTCTAATAACAAATAATACATGAGGAAAATAAATAAAACAAAGATTTTGAATAAATAATTGGCAGGCACATGTTAGATAGCCTTGCAAAGAGAAATCGAATTTAAAAGCTAGATGTCTCTTGACTTATAATCCCGTCTAAGATTTAACGGTTAGATCGCACCACCCGAATGAGGGGGTGGAACTGATAAAGGGGTTGAAATAATATTTTTCACTCATCCCCTCAAGATAATAATCAACGGGTTGAAGCGGGTGTCGTTCAGATTGGACCATCCTGTATATAAATCCTCATAGTTAGGGAGCAGGTCTAGTATATACAATTATAATTTTTTTTAATCCAAAGGATCTTTTCCATCTATCAGAAGGTATCCGTTCTGAAGTTACTTATATAATTTACTGTGATTTACAAAACCGCGACACCTGTTTCACAATACAATAGCTTCCGCAACCGTATTAACTTTTTTTTTACTAATTTTTTTAGATATGGAGTCATATGACTGTTGGCGGTAGTAAAATTTCGCATTCAAAACTGAAAGAGATGAAGTATGGCACATTGAAAGTTATAATAATAATAAACATCTTTATTACTACAACCACACAAAAAAAATAACAATATTAAGTTCTAACTACATATATAAAGTTATAGTAAAAGGCGAAGTTCAATTTTCGCAGCTATGCAGATAACTGCTAAATTGTTTTTCCCACTATCTGGTCCAAGATATCACTGACACGTCATTAGCACTCATAATACCTAACCAGAATTCAACAAGTTTACTTGTTTTGTTTTCCGACTACTATATTTTTGACAAATCAACTGGCTAGCGGAGTAATAAGTAATTGTGAATAAGCTACGGATCTATTTTCTGTCCTAGCTGGTCCGCTGGTGTGTATAATTATAACTTACTATGGTTTATATTGAACTGTAACTCGTACTGTACCACTGTAAATGTCATATCATATGAATGTAAAAAATTACTAGTTTTTTACTAATTTTTACTTATTTTTGACCAATTTCAATGAAATATTCATAATGTATGCTTTCAAACTAGTAGCCACACAGCTCAACAATTGAATTGGATAATTTTAAAATTCTAAAAATTGATATATGAAAATATTTTGAGAAAAATTACGTTTATTACTGTTTGTAGCCATAATCTATATATAATAACATCCACTTCAAATGCTGAGCAGTGTAAATTGGTCTGAAAACGTCACTGATTTAATCGAAGGAATGATTGATAAAATTTTCACTTGAAATATAAGTTGGTTGAATGTAATTACATTAATTTTGAATAAATAAATAATTCCCGAAATAACTGGACCGTCGAATGTTTCATTTTACTACAATTAAACCGAAACAAAGAATTGAAAATCAATCTTGAAAAACCTTACGAGAAAACTGAACTTCAGAAAAAAGGTTCAGCGAAACTTGAGTAAGATACAGCAAAACAGAAAATCATAAAAAAATATCGTTATTTTCGGAATACAACCATAAAAGGGCAATCAAATGGAATGTCACCGACTCAATGACTAGAATATAACTTGAGATGAAAATGTTGTCTTTGTTGATCTAAAAGTAGTGATAGTTGACGATTATGTATCCATAAACTACGAATATTTTGTCCAATGATATTTATGTATTTTTGTCATCGATTCGAAAAAGTTGCTTTCAAAATTGACCATAATTGCTGGCTCCTAGATACTTGATTATGATATTCCTCACGATTACTATTTTAAAGATAAACTTAAGCATTGCCACTATGAGTGGTTTTTATCGTGAAAATATCGATTATTTCATAAACTTCATGACTCCAGGGGGTGATTTAATATTTGATCGATGCGTAGAAGACTATAGAACCAACGATGTCCAATCATACTCTATAATGTTTTCGCAGCATTTGTAGTGACGAAAGATCATTTTGTTATTTACCCGTATACGGAATTTCGCACCCTATGGTCTATGCTACCCTGTGGTCTGTGCCGTATCGGAATTTTAATACAACAGATGCGTGAAAACCATACCGGCAGATATACCACCAAAATTAATTGCGTCATCATTTTTTTTTAACATATTTCCCGACGAATTATAAGGGTACTATATGCGCCATCAATAATTTAGGGGCAGAAACCGAGGTCTCATTATTTTAAACAATGAGGATGCACTATAAAAACACACTTTTGTGTGTTTTCCATGATAGTTTTATATTTGTTGCCTAGTTTCGGTCATTACACCATTTTCAAATGTAAATATAATACTATCGTGGGAAATATAAAAAAGTGTGTTTTTATAGTATATTCTCAGTGAATAAGAATTTCCACAAAATAAACAAGTCGTCAATCAAAGAAGATGTCAAACAATATATCTAGTGTATATTACTAGAGTTTTTTCCAAACACTAAACCGTTATTTTCAACACCTCGACAGGTGTTTCGATCACCAAGTGATCATCTTCAAGAGGAACACCTCGAGACGTGTTTCGATCACCAAGTGGTCATCTTCAAGAGGAAGATTAGTTTGATCTTCCTCTTGAAAATGATCACTTGGCGATAGAATCACGAGTCGAGGTGTTAAAATAACGGTACTACACACCAAAGATTCCAAACAGCGCATCACAAATATACCGAGTGTACTGTGAACTGTAAACTTTCGTTTAGGAACACTGGATTCCCAAATATTTTAATGAAATTTTTAAACATTTAATAATATTTTATTTGATGATTTTACAATATACACTTATCAGATCATTAATTGAAACGTTGTTATTTAGACTTCACATCTCTTGGGTTGTTGATGTTACCATGGTAACTGTAAAATAAGCGCGTTTTTTTAAAATTGGATTCAAACACCTGAGGTATATTTTAAACAAGCAAAATGGGGTGCCATCAAAAAACTATTTGAGCTATAGTGAAGAAGATGTCTCAAGTGGGTTTTTCTTTCGGTTTCATTAGAAAAAATATCTTACTTTTTTATCGTTTCAGTTTCGGAGATCGATTTTTTCAATATTCTGTTTTTTTTCTTACCAGCTGATTCATTGGTGATCCGTGAACTATTCTGTAATGTGGATGAAATTATACTTGATTGGTTTAGTTTGTAGTTTGTTAAACACATAATATGACTAATAACCAGTCCGTGCAAAGCTTATTGTTAAATCATTTTAAAATAGAACTTTCAACAGGTGATGATCGACTGTATTGCTAAATATGCGCCAAACTAACTGACTGTTGTAAGAAAACAAGTATAGCTGAGGCACCAGTCAATCTAATAATAACACTGATGATCTTCAAACAAGACTCAACCTCTGACGGAAGCAAGAAACTCTTTGGAAGGTTCGAAATAGATGAACATTCCTGTCTAGCAGACCACTATTATAATATTCATGCAGTCATTGTTCACTGTGGTTCTGGCGTTGAATTTGGTCATTATTACGCCTTAGTCAAAGACGAAACGGACTGGTTTAAGTTTGACGATAATCGTGTCACGAAGTATTCTGGCCATGCATTGAATCTATTGGAGCCTCTACATTTTGTTTTATAAGAGAGAGGACATTGGTAGACCAAGATCTTCAGATGATGTGGTGTGCAGGTTTTTCCGGGTTTTCCAGCAGCTGAAAAAGCAAATGCGCCACTGGAATCAAAGAAGTTGCCTAGGAGCGCCAATTAATTTTTATTGTTGTTTTTATTTCTATAGTTGACTTATGAATGAAATCAAAATAGTTTGGAGATTACTCGATAATTCTGTATAATTCTCGTGTCGCCTTTCTTCCGAATAGTTGAAACGCCAGCTACTTTTCAATTTTCGGGAAATGTACTGCTTGTGAAAAAAAATGTTAAATATATGTTTCAAAGAAAACTGATTAGACATAGACAGTCTAGACACACTTGAAAGATATTGTATAGTGAAACATATGTTGCGGTTTTATAAAGTATGTAGTGAAAATTTTACAATGAAATATTTCTTGAGTTAGTTATGGATTTTCATCAAGTATCGGCTGATTCCATCACGAATCTGATGAGGCCTTACAGTCAGTTCATTTATTTTTGATTTTGTTGGAAGCTTTGAAAATATTTTCCTCCGACATATCTGTTAAGTCGATAAGAGACACATTATTATATTTAACTCCAAGTTTGTTACAAATACCGATATTTGATGGTTTGTTTACATAAGTGACAAGATAATTATTGAAGAATACTCTCAGAGACAATTTGATAATGTAATAATGCAGTTATTTCAAGCTCATTTATGTTGTATACTAAATACTCAAAAGCCTCAAAAATCATATCTTGCAAAATAAGCCACTAAATGTTCGTTCCACCATTACAAGATTAGGTAACAGCTTCCCACAGACTGGAGTTAATTCACTTTGCATGATTTCATTTGTTGTTTACTGTAGCAGTAATAAGGTAAATTTCAACTGGATAATCACTGAGTTTCATGTCGGAATTGACATTTACCAGCGACTTTACTGTGGGAGACGGTCCACGCCTATCTGAGAAATGTATTGCATTTGCTGGATAATTCACCACACCGCTATAGAAATATTTTCCCCATGATCGATATTAGGGGACATATTTATGAAAATTATTTTCCATTGACGTTATGATTTGTTGAAGATCAGATTATCATCTTCGAATATTGTAGAAAAAAATAGTTGTTCGTAATAACCTCACAGGTTATTATGAACGTATTCAAAAAACAATTTGTTGTGAGATTTTCGCTAAACAGTTTTACAAAAACGTCATACAATGCTTCTTCCACCTGTATGTACTGACTATTTTACATTTTCAAATCTAAAGAAATGAACTTCAAACGTTTAAGCCAGTCTCGAATATACATACACAGTAGGTTGAATGGACTGACGCCTATCAGAAAACAACTACTCCCCTGGCTAATACCATGACGGGCGTTGGATTATATCCGACAGGCGTCAGAGCAGGAATCTTCACAGAAAATTTCCTGCATATGCAATCGGCAATACAGCTGAAAGAGTCCATCTTCAATTTTGAAACGGCCACACTTGCAGACCGGTTTCGGGCTCATTAGACACTCATCAGTGCAAGATAGTTGTCATCTCGACCTGAAGTCAATGAAATTCCATAATTGAAAATCGGAATTCTTTCAGAGTATTTCATTCCTCTTCCTGACGTCTGTTGGATATAATCCAACGCCCTTCGTGCTATTAGCCAGGGGAGTAGTTGTTTTCTGATAGGCATCAGTCCATTCAACCTACTGTGTAGGTATATCCGAGACTGGATAGAATGTTTAAAGTTCATTAACTTGAAGTACTTACATTTCAAGTACCTTGAGTTTTTAATGAAATAGATTACCTGAGCTTAGTCTCCGTTTCCACAATTGAAAAATTTTTTAGTAACGTGGAGATTTTATGAATTTGGAGAAAGCATTGAGATTTGGTTGAACGTAATCGTTCTGTTCGAATTTTATGCTATCGCATAAATTAATTACCTGCAAAACATTAAAGTTGGATGAAAATTCCGATATAGTAGAGCTTGGACCCGCTGTACTATGGGTATAGGTTTCTTTTCAGAACGTTCTAAGTGAGTTTTGAGGTACTGCAGTATCTGGTACTATTTGAATTATCTTCTATCACATCAAGTATAGCTTCTTCTAGACCAGGAGTTACCTTGTTCGGATATCTGTCCTGGTGAATTATAAGTGCTTCATATGATAATCCATAAATTATTGCATGTCGGCTATTGCAACGTTATCAAAATGTGCATGATGCAATTACTGCCAATTGACAGATCTGAATTTCACTGATATGATAGTTACTGGTGTCAAAAGTAAATAAATGTTCATTTTCTGAAAGTTAAACCATTGAAACCAGGGGCGTTATAGATTTTAACTCTGTAACCTTCCAAAAGTCAAATTTAATTACTATCTCAAAATGGTGTGAGTAAAAAAGTAAGCACCAAGTTTGAGATGATATTTTATAAATACTGTTTTGAACTTCAACGCCCTGTATCTCAGAAAGGAAGCAACTCCGGTCATATGTTCACAAAAACTTTTTTTTAGAAACCTAACGAATCACCTTTTGAAGTTTGTACCGTAGTTAGGAAACACCATGTAGTTGTAAGAATAATCATTACTTCCATGCTATAATTACATTTCAATAAAAGATTTTATAGTGTTTCGAAATAATTGATTGACATAATACTTAATATTTTTTTACTGTGCAGCATATATTTTTTAATAGCATGGCATCAGCCTATCACACTTCTTGACCAAATGGTATTCGTATCCTAGATGAATTGTCTGTATAATCTGTATGATGATAATTTCTATGTTGCATTTTTTATAAAACGCTATAGTCCATGAAATCTTGCCGGATGCAATTGGAAGCAATCAATAATTAGTAGTACGAGTAGTAATCAGAAAACTGACATATGTTGACCCCAACTTGCAGTAGTATATTACCTTATGATGCACTGTTTGGAACATTTGGTGTAGTAATGAATATTACTGGAGTTCTTTCCTAACACCAAATCGTTATTTTTTAACACCTCGACACGTGTTTCGATCACCAAGTGATCATCTTCAAGAGGAAGATTAAACTCATCGAAACACGTACCGAGATGTTAAAAATATCGATTTGGTGATGGGAAAGTACTCCAGTAATATACAGTATATAACCTATTCAACAAATGAAAAATGTGGCCATAACTAGTGAAATGAAGTTGTAAATCATTCGTACAAATAATAGCCATTTTTCGCGAGTGGAATACTATACTTTCTTCATGATTTGTAACAGGAATTTGAATTGAAGGGGTTATAATTTTTTAGGAGTGATTAATTTATGGGAAAGAAAGTTTTTGGCTTTCTACTACTCCATCTTGATACAAAAAAGAAGGATGAGGGAATCTTCCAAAGAAAGGAAGGAAGTAAAT
>WOGN01007211.1:0-11520 GCA_015342105.1 Leptinotarsa texana | reverse complement strand
CGGAAACCATTGCAGGCAAATGTAATTTTTTTTAAACGGCAATGTTCACAGACAAAATTGCCGTTATTGGAGTGACACCAACCCTCACGTTTTCCGGAAAACACATACCCAACATCCAGAAAAATTAACGTTTGGGCAGGAATATTAGGAAACCATATTGTAAGACCTCTATTTATTGATCAAAATTTAACAGGGGAACTGTATTAGAATATGCTAGAAACTACTGTTGACCCTCTCATCACTGAAATCGTCGAAGCGAATCCTAACGAATTCGATATGGATATTGTATTTCAACAAGATGGAGCACCACCACATTACTCCAGACAAGTGAGAAACTATTTGGATACTACTTTTTCCAGTCGTTGGATTGGCCGTCCAGGTCCTACAGAATGGCCAGCCCGCTCGCCAGATTTGACACCTTTGGACTTTTTTATGGGGCTATTTGACGCAAAATGTGTACGAAACTGAACCTGTTTCTATATTGGATATACGGCAGAGAATAATAAATATTTGTAGAGATATTGACGTTACTGTGTTCGAAAATATTCAGCGTGAAATATCGGATAGGCTGTTCATATGTCACGAAGTTCAAGGCAACCATTTCGAGCATCTTAAAAGTTCCACCATTTTGTAGTATTTGAAGACATTGACAGTATATTCCACGGCTGTGAAGCATTTGACAGGAGCTTCAAAAAGATGTGTCACAATTAATTATTTATTTAATGTTTTTCCCAGATGACGCCCAGTCGCCATCTTGAAAGTTTCATGTATCAATTTCACTTCAAAATAAAGTATTCATGCATTAATTTCATTATCCCAAATTAAAATTTTTTGAGTTGACTCGTTCAAAAAATAAAAGTAGGGGACATTAAAGAAATGCACACTGTATGATAGCGTATTAGAAACGCTGGCAGTAGTGTTATTTGCAATCACGATTCAACCGGTATATCAAAAGTCATAACTTCATTCATCATCATAAGTTGATTTGAATGAAATGTAACTTCCCGCTTCAGTAATTTCTCATTTTTTTTCAAAGTTGCCATGAGATTAGTGTCAGTATTTCACAATGACCTAGAACTTTGTATTTATGTTTTACTTTCTCTGGTATTATTGATTGCCTATGCTGATGTATTTTATTTTGTTTCAGAATTCAACCAGTAATTTATTCCAATGTCCCACAGGTGAGTAGTTTTATAGTACTTGAGAGATTAGGTCTGAATAGAATATCTTACCTGCTTTAATATATCAAAAAATTGTGTCTCGACATTGATAATCAAAAACACAATTATAGAGTTGAATTGATGGATGTAGCCGTTAATATGTGGTAGGAGATCATAATGAAAAGAGAAATGAAAATTTTCTATGTTTCTTACCAATAATTTTTTTTTTGATAACTTTGAGAATGTCCATATAAAACGAAACTGCAGTAACGTTAGTTACAAATAAAAATGGGAAACAACATAGACAATTTTCATTTCTCTTTTCACAATTATAGTGCTTTAACATATTTTGAATCAACAACAGAAAAAGTAGCTTAGATTTTGAATAAACGGGATATTAAAATTGCATAAACAGTAGGTAATAATGGCTGATTTTTTAAGAGGTATAGGATTTGATTTTCAAACCAACACATAAAATTTGGAAAAATTGATGAAATCTTTATTGAAATCAATAGAACGATCACTATAATTTAATTTTTAAACATGATTTCATACAAATGTTGTCCGCGGCTCCGCTTTAGATGGTCCATGAGCAAGGTCCGATTTTGGCACAGTCTCTCTAACGTATCGACCGGTGTTTCACGTATAAACACTTCAATATTGGCTTCGAGAGCGTCTGTCGTTGCTGGTTTATCCCTGTAGACATGAGCCTTAATATGACCCTACAAGAAATAATCCAAAGGCGTTGAATCACACGATCTAGGTGGTCAATTGACGTGCCCCAAACGTGAGATAAACTGTTCACCAAAGGCGGCTGTTAATTGGGCCAGTGTTTCGCGTGCCATGTGGTATGTGGCACCGTCTTGTTGAAACCACATGTCCAATTGTCCCATTTAGCGCTCGCCATTCACAGTAACGTTCCGGCCATTGTCGTCTTTGGGGAAGTACGGCCCGATAATGCTATAAACCTATAATCCATACCAAACAGTGACTTTTTCGGGATGCATCGGTAGCTCTTACAATGCTTGTGGCTGGTCTTCAATCCAGAGCCATTCAACTAGAAATGAACCTCGTCACTGAACACAATTTTTCGATAAAAATATGGATCTTCTTCCAACTTTGCCAGCGTCCATTCACCACATGTTAGACGTTATGGGAGGTCGTAGGGCTTCAATTCTTCCATCAGCTGTATCTTATAAGGTTTCACACCCAAATCCTTTCGCAAAATTTTCCACGTAGTGGAGTAACAGAGGCTCAATTGCTGCGAACGGCGGCGAATCGATATTTCACGGTCATCACAACACTAGCGTATACAGCCGCAATATTTTCTAGTTATGCGTGTTGGTGTCCAATAATGTAAACTGAGTCCAAAATTTAGTCACAAGGTTCCGAATAGCTCCCGGAGTAGGCCGACGAAACTGCACGATGCACTTTCTTCACAGAGCATGAATTTTGATAATAAAATTCAATAATTTGCAATCGTTGTTCATTCGTAAGTCGACTCATGGTTAAATTATAGACCAAACTGAACAAGTTTGATAATGACACAAGACAGGATTGTCATTGTCAAAAACAATGTTACCAACGAGATACCAGCAGAAAATCACTCATTGGAAACATTGGAAAATTTAGTCTAAAATATTGAAGACAAAACATCCAAATTCAAGAAATTGGGAATAGGTATTTTCAATTGCGGAATTTGTCCTAAGGGATATATTGGTCAAACCTGTAGAACTGTCAGGAATCGCATCCAGCAACATTTTATGAGATATGTGAATAAAAAAACACGTTCGACGTTCAACTCCATCATATCCATATCATCTTTTAAAAGAAAATCATACTTTTAATGGATATTTTGAAAATGTCGAAAATGAGAGTAGAAAGCTAAATCATTTGAAAATATTGGAAATTATTAAACTTAAAAATTCAAACATTTTACTGAATGGCCAATTGGATTTGAATAGATCACCATTACTGAACTTGTTTTCTTAAACACCGATGTTATCCTATTCTTCATAGACATATTATAAAAGTTTAGTAGATGTAGAAATAATATATGTGCTAGGTAATTATGATTCAGTACCTAAACAGGTAGTTCCCACTAGAGAGTATGGACGAATACTCCTATATCAACAAGAAAATCCATTTCATAAAAAAATCTTGCCTGGTATCCGCATATTGTTTACTCCTCGATAGTTTTTTAATAATTATTTTCAACGAGTGATACTTTAAGATGTCGATTGATAGCATTGCCATCGATATAATAGGCCACAATCCGTCAGTTTCATTCAGCCATTCAACTACTTGAAATTCTTCTGCATTTACATTCAACGGGTAAAAATGAATCACCCATACCATATCGAGAAGTCAGACTTATAAACCGTATTCAATAACGGTTGTATCAATGAGGAAGGTTGATGATGCGGAAATATGCATACTGTAAATATTAGAATATTGTATTTTGCAGATGTGAAGTTGAGTGAAGATAATGTATACAATATCTATAATTCAATAATAAAGTGTCGGCTTTTATCTTTCGAAATAACAGTTGGACTGAATAGTTCGTAGGCTAACATAAAAAAAAATTGATAAAATTTTATTCGTTTATTTGCCTTCGTAGTTTCCTTCGAGGGCAATACAATGATTATAGCATTCGTACAATTTTTCGATACAATTTTTTTTAATACGATTTATCTTTAGCCTCAAAATAAGCCTCACATTCGGCAATTACCTCTTCATCGAATAATAATAATGTTTTATTCTGTTTCTGTCTGTTCGTACCATTACATTATATATCTTAATTCTACCAATCAGAAATTAGAATGAAACAGAAAAAAATCAGCGTGGCATGAAATCTTTGTCACGCGCGGATTCATTTCCTTCTGAATATATTTCCAGTGAGTATTTTCTTGAGATCCTAGAACAGGAAAAAATCGCTGAGGGCCAGATCTGGAGAATTTGGTAGATGCGGAACCAATTCAAAGCCCAATTCTTGCAATTTTGCCATCGTTTCAATTGATTTGTGAAACAGTGCATCCCTTCTTTTTCTTTAAATGGGACCGTTTTTCCGCGATTTTGTCCTTCAAACTCTCAAATAGCACTATGTAATAGTCGCTGTTGATGGTTTTTTCCTCTTCAAGATAATCGATAAATATATACCACGTACATACCAAAATACTGATAACATAATCTTGTTAGCCGACTGTTGCGTCTCTGCACGCTTTGGAGTTGATTCCCCACATGCAGTGCTCTCAGATGTCGATCGTTTTAATTCTGGTGGGAAATGATGTAGCTATGTTTCATAAATTGTCATATATCGACGCAAAAAATTGGGTTTTTTTGCTAGAACAGCTTCAAACACTTCTCAGAATCATCAATTAGTTGTTGTTTCCGGTTCTGGTGCAAGTGATTTCAGTCGCAGACCCAGGAAAAAGCTATCAACCTGCCTAGCAACCTATGCTACTATATTTCAAGCAAAAATGTACGCTATTGAATTGTGTGCGGAGAGATAGGAAGAATCCAACCTCATACACAAGTCAATAAAAATATTCTCAGCCAGTCAAGCGGCGGCGTTAAAAGATCTTGGCTTCCATCGAGCAACGTCTATATTGGTATCAAATTGCCAAAAACGACTCTCCTCGAATGGAAGACTTAACTGATTGTCTCCGGTCTGGATTCCTGACCATAATGGCCTGAAAGGCAATGAGGCTGCATGCACAGGAGGGTGCTACAAGCAGCTTCATCGAACCAGAACCTGTCATTGGCTTTGCCAAACGAAGATTAAACACCTGGATGGCAAGAAGATTTATGGACTTCTGGCAGAATCTTCCAGGATTGGCTCACTCCAAGGCGTTTATCCACCCTTCGAAGTTTGCTACCAAACAGTTGTTTCACTACAGTAGGGATGAACTACGATGTCTAACAGGCCTTCTTACAGGTCACTTTCATTTGAATCATCATATGGAAAGACTCGGACTGTCGGAAGATAGTGTGTGTCGCCTTTGTTTTGAAAAATGATGAAACAGCAGAGCACATACTTTGTGCCTGCCCCGCTGGGGATCGAATCAAGTTAGTTTTATTTGATCGAGTGTGAATTGGTGTGAGCTACAATAAACCCTTGCGAGTTACGATGGAGGGTCGAATAGACCCACTCACTTTGGACCTAACCTAACCAAACTCACTTTGGGCACGTTTCTTTGATATATTCAGAGTCTCAGCTATCTCGATCAACTCCACAATACGGATCGTTTCCTTCATTTTGCTTGTAACAAGTGGCGGCGCATGTCTTCGAAATAATTCGAAATTATTCAACGTACGACCATGTGTCAGAACTCCTGAAGCACTACGCCACGGTAATCGAAGAAAACAGAGAGCAAAACATTTACATCTGATCGAACTTGGCGTGCATTTTCTGGTCTAGGCTCTCCTGATGGGCTCTCCCAATGGGACGATTGTACTTTGGTTTCGTTGTCATAATCATATACCCATATGTCACTGTTTTCAGATTTGAAAGCCGTCGATTTTAGGAATTTCTTCCTGACGTTTCACTGGCTCGAGTGTCTACCTTCTTCAAAGGTTTATACATCCTGAGTTATCTCCGATGACTGGTTATTACAACTGTGTAGAGCGTATTTATGTTGAGTCAAGTAGTTTGGTGTGCTAATACCTGCATCTGGATTAGGTAAATTTCGTGAAGCGTTCATGTTGACTTACGACTTACGATCAGGATTGTTGAATGACGTCAACGGCGATTTAGATTTTCTTTAAAGGGTCATAACGAGTGAGAAATCATGGGTAGGTATATGGCAAAATGGTTAATACTTTCGCGACCGAGGTTTTCAGTGTCACTGGGTTTGCAGAACGTCGCTCATGCAACGGTTTTTTGCTCAATATTTTGCAATTTTAGAACTTATATCGCTATATCGTGCAACATACCTTTCAACAGCTTCCCACTAACTTTCTTCGTCTATGTTTCACTGTCGTCATTTAAATTAATAATGCATTTATTTCCATCATCAATATGGAAGTGCCCAATCTCCATATAGTCTTTTTCAACTGAAATTACTTTTTTAATCCTTTTCTGCCAGTGTTCTTCGGTAACATCAGATAATTCTTCTTTAATTAGCTCTATCATATTTTGGAAAATTAGTTTTACCCCTGATGTTTTGTTTCAATTCTCCCCAGATCAACTCGATGGGATTGAAAACACAAAAATAGGGGGGAAGTCTCAGTATGGTCCATACTTTTTATCAATACTCTCAAGGTCATACACTTTTTCAAATGTTTTTGTCTGCAAAACTTCAAGTAGTTGGTTTTTGGTATAGTTATCTTCGAAGTACAAATTGTTACCCATTAAAAAACTTTCTATTTCATCTTTCCTCGAATTTTTATTCGGTACTTTGATGAGCTGTCGCGAATTGTAGGAAACGTTGTCAAGACCTATTACACTATTCGCATCCATTATAGGAGTCTCAATGCTTTTGTAACAGTCGTATATTGTTTTTTTCAATGATAAAAATTATCCAATACGAACCGCAAAGTCTACAGTCCACGTGAACTAGTTCCATTCCTTTTCATTTCTATGTATTGGTTTTTTTTTGGCCTTTGAAAGTGCCGCCAATTTTAAGAGTGGACAATATCGTTTACTTCCACTATACCACTTGTTTCTGACTCAGAGTACAACCAACGTATGCCACTGTCAACATGATAAGTGTTTTTGAGTACTTCATTCTATTTTTTTACACAAAATTTGATGCAAATTCTTCGATCCATTTTTTTCATTAGAATAAAATTGCCGAACATGCGAAATACTTATAACTTTCATGTCTCTCACCAACAAACTAAACCTGCTAAACAGCTGAAACTGTAAACATATGATCGAGACGAGGATACCAACATAATAAAATAAAAAAATCGCTAATCGAATGTATGTACCCCAGAAATTTTAACGTTCACCTTATTTTTTGAACAGACCTTGTAGGTTCATGTAAGTTGCAGTTGAAGAGTACTTGGTGGATAATGAGTTCATGATATATTCCACCCAGAAAATATGGCATTACAAGTTATTCCACATAATCATAAAGAAAATTTATTTTGGAGAAAAAGGATGACTCAATATTTTAAAAGAATTTCGATTCGTAAGCCGGCTGTCTATTGAGAGAGAACACGTTATTCGGGTGTGTCTGAAATGCGATTCATATTCGATGGAGGAACAAGCTCGCCGAACTACATTCTTTGCTCATATTAATGAAACTAACTGTGTAAGTGTGTCAAAATGTATCTGAACAATTCATGGGAACTCACATGGATGAGATAGGCATTTTTCCAATACGGAAAGTCATATGATAACGGACTGATTCGCGCAGCCTTGTACTTCAAATGTATTCTAAACATTTTTTCATCTACATTTTAACTACCTTCAAATAAAGGTTAAGAGGGGAGTAAAATGTATACGATGTTGTTTCAGAACGAGGAACAAGTCCTAGAAAAAATTCTACGTGAGCTGTAGTGACAAACACATACAAATTATTTTGAAAAACCCATAAGTTGATGTTTCACATCAACAAACTTCATTAGTCAGTAACATTCCCAGAATAAAATGATGACAGTTTCTCCAGGATCAATCTTTGGGATTTGTTCCATTTTGCTGGACGTTTTGCTGACTGGGGATTGAAGGATGACGGAACCCAGTCATATACTTGATGAGTAGATTTTGGAACTTCTGACCTGAATTGAATCTAATGAAAATAGTTTTTCCTCAGCAGGATATAAATCAGGCATCAGTTCTTACCCAAAATCTCCTACTTCCTACTATGTTTAGATTAAAAATGAAACGTCTACAACACACATGTGTCATTCTTCAGAAAAAACCAAATTGGAATTAACCGAAGTACCGAATGGCCTTGACATTTTCATGTTAATGTAGCGTAG
Organism: Leptinotarsa texana; assembly: GCA_015342105.1. Classification (NCBI taxonomy): domain Eukaryota; kingdom Metazoa; phylum Arthropoda; class Insecta; order Coleoptera; family Chrysomelidae; genus Leptinotarsa; species Leptinotarsa texana. The sequence goes on along the minus strand of WOGN01007211.1, from coordinate 3,430 downwards.
GTTTGTAACAATAAAAGAATTCATGGTTGAAGGTTGATGCTTGATTACCTGCAGAGAGAATTGCAAATTTATTTATATAACATATTACTCAGCTCTTTTCTACTTCTACAGGAAATGAAAATTATATGAAAATGTATTCTCATCCTTCAGCAATTTCCTAATACAAGATTGCAGAGTACACAAAATGCACGTAAAAAATAGTAGGTAGATACTTTGATCTCAGTCGGGAACTATAGATGTATAGTTCATGAATAGATGAGGAAACCTATTGGAGAACACATTGGATTTTTATAAGAAGAGTCGTTTTTATCACTTCTCACTTCAGATTGTTCTATTTAGAAGTGATTAGTTCAAATTTTGCATCCATAATCTAATCTAGTAAGACTGATGAGATCTATAATAATAATAATATACTTCATTGTCATTAAGAATAAATATTCTGGACAAAGCAAAATGAATATAAAAGTAAGTATAGAAATATAAAATGTGATTATAAAAACACCTACAAAAAAGTAAAATTAGAACATATACTATAGATCAACGTCGAAATATTTTATCAACATGGTTTTGTACAGATTTGGTTAAAAATATTATCAACAACTATATAATATATATGTAAAAATATATACCTATATATGATATTACATAAATAAACACACTCATTACACAAGACAATCAAACATTTATATCCAAACAAGAATATAAACAAAAATCTTATATTACCTAAATTCAAATATGCACATTCTGTAAATTTATCATTATAGAACTCTTGCAACTTAAAATAGGTTGTATCAACCAAAAATGTTTTTACTCTTATTCTAATAATTTTGTTGGTCAAATTTGCCTTGACCCCATTGTAATAAATAGAATTCCTGACCAAATTTGTTAAAGCAATTGGCAATTTCAACGCGATGGAATGGGTGCTATATAGTCTAATCAAAAAGGTCAAAAACATGAAAAAAAAAAGATAAGGGTCCTAAAAATATGAGCGATAGCTCATTCGATTTGGAATCACCTCTAGAAAATTGTTTTTGAAGGATTTTGAGGCAGGTAAAAAATTGCAATTGTTATTAACAAAATAAGATTTAAATAAAAGGTATTTAGTTTTTCGTTAATAACTCAAAAAATATTAATATTTGATCAATTTTGAAAAAAGCTCGTTAAAGAGAAGGAAATTTCCGATAAAAAAGTACCAACTTCCGAAACTCTATCTCCATTATTTATAATTTTAATGTGACGTTGAAAATAGGATTCCGCACGGCTGTTACGGCATGCGCGCGCTGCCGGTAAAGAGAGTTTATAAAAAAATATTTTTTTTATTACATACAATGTCATTTTAAAAAATAGAGAAAATCTTGTATCTTCTTAGCACTTGAATGAATTGAGTTCCGTAGAAAAAAGTTTTATCACCATTTTTCAAAAAGTTATTCAATTGCAATAATGGAATAAAAGTCATAAATAATTGGCCTATACATTTTAAACTTCGTGGAGCCTTTTATATATATATACTTCATACGATCCTGCGATAAAAGTTCATAAAAATTTATCAATTTGTTAATTATGATTTTTATAACTATTGCAAAATGAAATATCTGAAAATTATTGATAATTTTTATTTCAATCGATATTTAGCTATGTCTGTTTTCACATTAAACAATGGCAGTTATCAACATAGGATATGCATTTTTACGTAACTTGTTTATTAAATTGTTTTAAACAAATAGAGAAATTCAATATTCTGTTGTCTAGAAATAATTATGATTTAAAGAAAAAATTCTTAATTTTGATTTTTAATTGTTTGAAATCGATTTTTTTATATTTCCATTGTTTAACTAATTTGTTAAGAAATAATTTTGCTTTTAAAAAGCATAATTAACACTTTTGAATAGTTTGGCAAAAAAAAATTTATTTAATTGTTTATTCGTTTAACAATTTGTTACAAACAAATATTGACCAAAGTTATATTATTTTTCTGAAGCAGAAAAAAAACAGTTATATATAAAAAATTGAATTTATTTCAACTAAAAATTACTTTTGTTATCCTTGTTGTAATTCGATATAACACCAATATCGAATTTCAACACTCAAATCGCGATCAGTTCCTGAACTGAACACGACGATTTCTATTCGTCACTATAACATGACTCCAAATTTAATTTTGTGATTCTTCAGCCAATCATATAACTCGGTTAGTAAAAATTATCCAATACGAACAGCCAATTCTACAGTTCACGTGGACTACTTCGCAGTCGGTTCGTTTCAATGTATTGTTTTTTTTTTGGCCTTTGAGAGTGCCGCTACCTTTATATGTGCACAATATCGTTTACTTCGACTATACCCGTTTTGATTTTGTTTCTCTTCTTGCGACTTTTATTCCAAGAATTGCTGAAAGTGTCAACATACGTACGTATCGCTTTGATAAAATTTTTAACGATAACACAATACTGTTCATACTATCGGGAAAGGCTTGGTTCAATGAAAACAAAGCAAACTTATTAAAAAACTGGAACCTGTATGTTACGTATCTCGACAAGAAGAATAATTTCCCTTGATTATGTTCATGTTCTCTTCAATTCTTGAATTATATAATCAAAAAATCACTTTGTATTGATATAATATTCACATTATCTTTGAAAAGTGATATAAGTATCTGCGTAACCAATTACATTTATTCTACAACTAGTGTGACCTTTATTGAGAATAATAATTCTTTAAACGAGGTCTAGTAGAAGAGAATAATACTTACGTAAAGGTAAAATCACATGGCATACACATACTCACTTGGAGAGTTATTAAAAGTACAGCATTCCTTTACTAAAACCAGTTGCAAGAATGAATATTTACGTAAGATTTAGCATTACCAAGTTACTATTAGAAATAACGGATGCATACTGAAATATATCTATGAAAAAATTGTTGGTGTAAAACGCTGCAAATATTGTGTTTCTCTCCATTGCTAGGTCCACTCCTGGTATGTTTCGCATGGAAGGAAGAACATATTATAGACTCTTCCTTCCTTGCAAACCAAGCCAAAAGTGGACCCAGCAATGGAGATACCATTGAAAATGTTACATTCACAACTCTATAGAAAAATGAAAATGGACAGTAGTGCTACTTCCTTAACTACTAGACAGAAAAAACTACACTAGAATACGTTTTCTCAGAAGGGAAGATTGATGGTAAGAATAATCAATGAGGAAGTAAATGTACATTTCTCAGAGACTGAGGTAGGTATTTAAAAATCATCAACATGATTTTTTTTCAAGGTTAGTTCAAACACATAGCATTGTATTACATATACTTCTTCTTCTTCTTCTCTAATTTATGGACGTTGCTTCCCATTTGACGCATTTGTCCAGGCTCCTCCTGTCAAATTGACATCAATTTGACAGAAGCTTCGTCGGGGGGCGCAGCGATCTTGCTCGAAGCA
>WOGN01007209.1:0-11967 GCA_015342105.1 Leptinotarsa texana | reverse complement strand
TGTATGTAAATTTTTTGTAAATTCAGTTTTTGTTTAATAAAATTGTTATTTTCGGTTAATCTTATTAATTTTGTAATTGTTTTTTTTAGAGTTTTCAAATCAATTTATATTAGATTAGACAATGGAAGTCCGAACTGATGAAATACACCACAAAACATTGTCAACCACCTTCAATCAATAGTTACCTACCTAATTTCTGAATAAAAAACACGTCCCATACGATTATTACAGTCTGCTCCTGAGTTGACTTACTGAGGTAATTATAGAGGAGAAGTACAGTTCACATTATTCTTTTGATTGTTTTTCTAAGTTTTCGATCAGTACTGATTCTTGAAAAAAAAAATAATAAAAAGGTAGACCCTTTCGTGAAACTTTCTCAGTTCAGTTCTGTTCAATCGCTCACTAATGTTAAATATTATTATATTAATAAACTATGTCATAGTAAGCCTTGGATATTCCGTCATACATAATTCAAATTTCAGGTTATATGACATATTGAGTATGTTCAATATTCTCGTTAAATTAATAATGTTTATTAACGCATATCTGGAAGTCAGAAGCGACTTCCTGGGTAATAACAAGACTAGAATCATAGGAGGTGAAGAATGTGATGATGCAGATTACAGTTTCATGGTCTCTTTACGTGAAAAAGAGGATGACCATTCTTGTGGCGGTACACTGATAAGCTCTTTGTGGGTTCTTTCTGCTGCGCATTGTCATAGTTTTATGAAATTTGCTTTGATTGGCACGTGGAGTAGAAAGGAATATAGAGAATTTGTTCTCGTTAAAGTCGCAAAAGTGAAAATACATCCAGAATTCAGCTCCTCAACTTTGGAAAACGACATAGCTTTAGCTTTATTGGAAGAACCTATCGAGAACTCGAGTTTTGTTAAAATACCTGATAAGATGTTATACGGTGATTTAATTCGATATTGTTCGATAGCTCTTGTGATGGGTTGGGGTGTAACTGATTATTTGAGTGATGATAGTCCTACTAAACTGAACTGCGTCCATTTAAGAGTGATTCCAGTTTCCAAGTGTGAGGCTAAATACCAACATCCGTTCTCCTTCAAACAAACATGCGCCTACATGCACGGTAAAGATTCTTGTAGGGGAGATTCCGGAGGACCCCTCATATGTGGAGATGTACAGTACGGAATTGTATCTTGGGGAAGGAAGTGTGCTGAAGACTACCCCGGCGTATATATTAGAATTGATCAGTATTTGAATTTCATACAAAAGACAATGCGTGGCTGTGGGGTTTCGATCTCCTTTTCCTATACAGTATTGTTTTATTTACTTAGTTTTATGAAATTTTTTTGATTATGAAATGCCTACTGGCCATGATATAGTTTCCAAAAAATGTATGAATCTGAAATGTATATCTATATTTGAGTTTTTGAAAGTTACGAAAAAGGCTAAGAATCGGAAATATAAAATTTCTGACATTGACTGAAATCATTTCAGAAATATCGTCTTTCAAATCAGAATGAAGTCCACCTGTTCTCTAGTGTCATAGGTAGTATAAAAGTATAAAAGTTCGAAGAAAATGGAGCCAAACTTCAGAAACACACATTTGTGTGTTTCATTACAAAATCGAAACTGAAAGTACTGTTTCGAGAAGGCTTTCTCATCTAGTTTGTATCTGAGAGTAACTCCTTTGCATGATATACACATCCTTGTACAGAGTTAAATTTTTGAAATTGATTGCTTCCTTTCTTTCTTTGGAAGAGTCCCAAATTTTTTGTTTGAAAATAAAAAAGTATAAAGCCAAAACCTTTCTTTCCCAAAAATGAATCTCTACTAAAAATTAAACCCCTTCAATTTATATTAATTTGTATTTGTGAACCTCCGAAATGACAAATACGTACAAGTTTACTGTCACTGATATTACATTTTAGCTGTTTATTTAATGCTTGTCAAATCAGAACTGGAATGTGTTCTTTTAGGTAGCCCTCAAATTGAGGACAAACATTTGTTTGTTCAATGAAATTTATTCTTTTCTCTGTATGTTGGATGAATGTCTACATAATTTTCAGAATTATTCATTTAAGAATAACATGGCATACATTTCAGTTTTTTGTTAAATACGACGATTGGTTACATTGGCAAACTGAAAAAATTGTTTTCTCTCTAATAATTCCAGATGTTTTACGCCAAATAATTCTTCTTATTGATAATTTGTGATTCTAAGGTTTTGTGATTCATTCAAATGTACCTGTCTATCGGCTTTTTCAGAAGTTTTTTCTGAATTATTCTTTCTTTTTCACGTATTATTATGCAATATAGTTATAAACAATTATACATATAAGTGATATTCATATTCCTAATTCTTATTGTTGTACAATTCTACTAATATCTGTAGTCTCATTCTGAAGAAAACAATACTCGATAATTCTGTCTTTGAGTTTCTGAATTATCCCAGATTGCGTAACATGAACTTGATATTTGATGTGATATGAACGAGCAGGTTATTCCAACTGACCGCGCCTATCAATTCACATGCTTGGTTATGTCTGATCCAACCAATATCCCCAAATAAGTGGGAAAGCACTGTCTTGTTGGAAAACAACTGCATTTTTGAATTCATCTTGATTGTGGGCAACAATTTCTTGAATCTGTGGATGATTTCCCAATATTTACTACCAGGTATTTATTTTCTCTTCTTTGTATGATCTACACATCCATGTATAGATTTACTTCCTTCCTTTCTTTGGAAGATTCCCCCATCCTTCTTTTTTGTATCAAGATGGAGTAGTAGAAAGCCAAAAACTTTCCCAAAAAATAAATTATCATTTTTCATGTCTCCAATTCATACACCACTAACTCCTCAAGAGGTTATCCAAATTGAAAATATATTATTGTATAGAGAACCCGTAGAAGAAAATATTTTCACTAATGAAAATCGAAGAGATGGTTCAGGACACAGAATCATGCATATTTTTCATGGTGGCTTATCTGGTGGGTCAGTTCATCAAGCCCGATTAGAAAGCACTTTGATTTTCACGGAAGAACACTATTCGTAAATATTATATTATGTTCAACGGATTAGTGTCAAGCGCCTATAATGTGACGAGAATGGTGAGTTTGACAGTACTATTGACATTGCTTTGCACAAATGTCACTCGTGCGTTTGAAGATCATTCAAAAGGAAGTTTATCTCATTTTCTATTACTGCGTCTTGTACATCCTGGCGAGTAGTTCAGACGTGAGAGAACGAATAATAGGAGGAACGGAATGCAACCAGAGTTATATTTTTTTCGTATCGATACGTCATCTTTCGACTAGCACCGTTCTCTGTGGAGGAACTTTATTGAGTGCCTATTGGGTACTTACTGCTGCACATTGCGATGCCCACAATTTATACGTTTGGGTTGAAATGGCAAAAAAACCTAGTGATTTCCATTGGTCCAAGGTGACAAAAAGATTCCCACATCCGAGATTCAATAGGGAAACATTAGCAAACGATATTGCATTGATGAAACTTGGCAGTCCAATGTTCGAGAGTCACGTCATTGCTTACGTAGCACTTCCAACTGAAGCTTACAAGGGTGATATATGCAGAAAATGTCCCAAAGCACTAGTGATGGGTCTCGGGAAGACTACTTCTATCAGCAAGAAAATGTCAGAAGTATTGAACTGCGTTGAAATGAAAACAATTAGTTATGAAATATGCTATAATTATTATATATTCTTCAATATAACGGATAACGTTATATGTACCCTATCTATAGGTAAAGATGCATGCAAAGGTGATTCGGGAGGGCCTTTACTCTGCGATGACGTGCAATACGGTATTGTTAGTTGGGGGATCTCGTGCGACATCGGGTTCCCGGGTGTTTATACAAGAGTCGATAAATACTTGAAATTTATTGAAAGAACTATGAACTGCTGTTGGTCAAGAGATAATTTCTGGCAATTGTGGCTCTTTGTGGCTATTAGTTACTCAATTTCATGAAAAAATAAATTTTTCATTTTATTTCATTCATTATCAATGAAAATTTTGTTATTTGATTACGAAAAAGGTATCGTTATTTTCCAAAACCAAAAAATATCGTAATACCACCAAAAGATATTTTTTTCTCTTGAGGAATATTTTGTGAAATGGACCCTAGCTATGTACTAGGGTCTTCAGAGCACAACGCTCCTCTGCCACAAAAACCTGACAACATATTGATAATTTCTGCAAATATCTAGATCGAGGGGAAAAACAATTCCGTCCACCATTCAGAACTAGCTGGAAATCATTAAACGGTATTTTATTCAAAAGATGTTTAGATACTGATTTGCGCATACTGATTTGCTCCATGCGAATGAGTCTGTTGGATCTAAGTCGGCCTTCGTTTTGTAATTAATCTGTATGTGAATTGTCGTACGTTTATAGGCTATTTTGAACTTATTCGGTTGTTTCAATTATCCAATTATGTTTTAGAGCTGTAAAAGGATTACTTTTTGAACACGTTTATATTACTAATACTACAGAACAAAAACAAATCGTTCTCTTTATTGAGTTGGCAAAAAAGTTTCCATCAAAAATAATTCATTTCCATTAATTGATCCGTTTTCCTCACTTACTCTGACCTCGCAAAAAATGTTTTTAACCTTCCTCTCCAATATGACATCCTGTAGTGATTGACCCATTTTTCTCTAGGTATCAAAGGGGAATCTAGGACACCATGTGCAAAAGTGATTTTTTTCTCATCTCAATTTAAAGATTTTAGACATCTTTACAACAGAAGAAAACCCAGCAACTTCAGTAAGTACTTCCTGGAGTCAAATTCAATGAGTTTTCGCATCTGCAATAACCAAACGTTTTCAAAACCTTTCCAAGAGGGAATATTGTTATTGGGAATAAAATATGTCTCATAATTTCCTTGATCATTTCAATGAATCCCATCGAATTATGCTTATTTTATATAATTGTTAGTGTTTGAATTGTTGGGACCACAAAGGCCTGTAAATCAAAACTGCAATTTTCAATTGATAGACACATGAATTTTTGGTAAAATACATTCAAATTACCTGCGCAGTTTCCAAAATCTCTATATTTAATTGTAAAAAATATCAATTGTCAAGCTATTTCAATTTTTAATCGTTAATTCCAACCTATTGAAGAATGCACTCCTCCCATAAGTTGAATGAGTACTTCATTTTATATTTCATATACCGTGGTAGCTAGTGACAGCTGCCAATTTCATATTGGTTTTCAAATGCCAGTTCGACAATTTGTGAAGTAAAAGTTTGACAATGCAGTTTATCCTAACTATTTGCTTTCATTTGATTGTTAGTGCAATCAGCGACGACACCCGAGAAGAAGGAGTTCCTCGTATAATCGGAGGTTTCGTATGCTCGAAACAAGATCACAGATTTGTCGTTTCCATACGAAACCAGAAACTGGAACATGTTTGTGGAGGAACCTTACTGAATGAGTTCTGGGTTCTGACTGCTGCACACTGCATCAGAATGAATCCTACAGTACACGCTGGACTGAACTATTTGACGGGTTTCAAGCAATACATTGCTACTCGGGTAGTCGATATGTATCCTCATCCGCAATACAACAAGAAGACTATGGATAACGATATCGCCTTGTTTCGTCTGGAGTCTCCCTTGGCTGTAGACGACTATTTCATACAATATGTAAAATTACCTAGGAAAATGAATACTGAATCAGAAGATATTTATGAGCAGCAGCAAAAATGCTTGGTGATGGGGTGGGGAGTTACGGACATCATGATCCAGGAGGTGTCTTTCACTCTTCAGGTATATCTCTAGTTGGTCGAAATTGCCAGAATATGGTAATTCTTAGTTATAAAAGCTTTCTTCAAATTGATGCATGTATCATGATGATTTCCTACTACGTAATACTAGGTAAAAAACATAAATTTTCATTTCTCATTTTCATGCTCAATTTTCTACTTTATTTTACATATTTTGATCAACGGATCACGCACCTGTAGTCTAAATATTTATGAATTGAAACAACTTTCAAAGAAACTATACTCCAAAGGTCAAATCTGTGAAAAAATCATTATTTTACGGGATTTTAATAATGAATTTGAAATATTTCTTGTCTTGTACATGGCATACCTTGATATTGTAACAAATAGGCATCTAAGATAATGGTCTATATGAGTTCAGAATTTAAAAAAATCCATGATTGATTATGGTTGACAAAGTTTCATGGTGAAGTTCATTAGTTCGGACTTCCATTGTCTAATATGGTATAATTTAAAATCTCTGATATAACAATTATATTAAGCAAAAATAACCTCAATAAAATAATAAAATAAAAATTGAGCGAAAAATAAAAAATTGAACAGTCAAAATGAAATGAATATTAAAAATTGAGAGATTGTAAGCCAAGTTACTCAACAACTACGTTTCAATTGTTGGTATCCACAATCGTCTTCGGGTGATAACTGTTATCACTGGATACTAACAATTGAAACGTCGTGAAGTAACTTTGCTTGATATTTTGAACTCTTTTATGTTAATTCCAATTCAATTGTTCAATTTTCAATTTGTTGCTCAATTTTCATTTTGTTGTAATTCCTTCTTGAAGTTTTTTCGCTTAATTTATTTGTTATTTCCAGCCATTTTTTTTATTTTCATTTTTATTTGTTATTTGACAGATTCCAAGTCCGAACAAATGAAAAATTTTATATTTTATTTTCCTCAAAAATCACATCAAGTACGGGGTATAATATGATGGAGGAGTATCAGAAGACAATTCTTAACAGAACTTTTTAGATTCAATACAAGTGATGACTGTCTTTTTTTAAATATTTATATTTTACGAAGTTGTAATAATTCATAAAGACATGTAATATTATTCCTTTATAGTGCCTTTTTCTGCCCTTAATAAAAAACGACAAATGTTCGCAGTTGTACAAGAACTTTACTATAACAAAAAATATGATATGCACTTTCTCCGAGGATGAGGAAGACGCCTGCCAAGGAGATTCGGGGGGCCCGTTAATATGTGAAGATAAGCAGATCGGTATCATTTCTTGGGGGGTTGACTGTGCTGGGGACTATCCTGGTGTCTACACCAAAATCGACGGATACTTGGATTTTATCGAGAAGACAATGAAACATTATCAGAGAGCGAAGTCCACTGCAATGACATTGTCAACATCAGATGCATCTTTTTTATTCATGTCAACCTTGATATTACGCAATATATGAATTCAAAGTCCACAGAGTTTGTTTATTTTTCAGTAACTAGACAAACTTCATGCATTGAAAGATTGATTATTCTACTATAAAACTGCCCCGGCTCCGCATAGATGCAATGCTGATGCTAAATATGCATATGAACACGTCTGATCGCTGTTAATCATATAGTGATATAAGGCGAAGTGCGGCCTTGGAAGCGTGATCAAACTGGCATCATCTGGAAATGGAATAGGGGCCAGAAAAAAATCCCTCCAGAGAAATATGATCACTTTCAAAATGATATAATTGTAACACTTTTTCAATGCGCTTGCGCGAAACAGGTAGAAAACCCTTCAGAAAATAACATAACGTCTTCTATTTTATTGACGACGGGTGATCACCCGAAGACGATTGTAGATATAAACAATCGAAACGTCATGAAATAACTTGGTTTGAAATCTTTAATTTTTTCTTGCTTGTATTTTGTTTTATTGTAATTTCAGTGTTTTTGCATGATATAAATGTTATTTTTCAGCCAAACCTAATAATTTTTTACAGATCCTTTCAGGGATTTCAAATCAGTTTATATCATATTAAACAATGGAAGTCCGAACTAATAAAATTCATTTCAAAATCATATTATATCATATCAGACAATGTGATTCAGAAATAGTGAAATTAATGAAATAGTATGATTTTATATCCCTGAAGAAACAAATACAAATAAATAACAAAATCAATAGTACTTATAATGTACTGTTTGGAACCTTTGTAATGTAATGAATATTACTGGGGTTTTTCCCAACACCAAATCGTTATTTTTACACCTCGACACGTGTTTCGATCACCAAGTGATCATCTTCAAGAGGAATATGAAACTCTATCTTCCTCTGGAAAATGATCACTTGGTGATCGAAACACGTGTCGAGGTGTAAAAATAACGATTTGGTGTTGGGGAAAAAACTCTAGTAATATTCAAAATCAATAGTTATAAATAACAATTATTTTAATAAATATAACGTGAAATTAAATTAAAATAAAATATCTTATTAGACACTAGAGGTAAATTACGGATTATCAGCTGATTCTTAGCTGGGTCGAAAGTTATAAAATCCCTTGTGACAGAACAGCATACTAAGCTACGTCTCAAAAATTCATTAAGTTAAATCATGACACAGCTCTCTCATCAAAATAGGTGCTGTAAAGAAAGTGGAAATGTGCAAAGACCAATTTTTATCACATTATTTCCTGAAAAAGTGAACAAAATGGACAAACATTTCATTTCTATGAACACTTTCCTTGCACCTATAGACCGAAAAGACGCTTATTTTGCAATCCCTGTATCGATGGTTTGGCGCACACATGTGTTAAGTTACAATTTGGTGGTGATTTTTTTAGCTCAGTTTTCCATTAATTAACAAAGCAAATAACAACTTTGTTTCAGATATTCAGTTAGAAAGTTATTAGAAAAATAACAATTAAATAATTATTTGAGTCCCTTAACATATTTGGAAACTAACACCAGGTACTTACCTCATTTGTGTGATTACTTGAAAGTAATGACCTACTCAACTATTCAAATTGAATGAAATAATCTCGCTAGAAGAAACACATATTTATTCTCAATCAAGGTGGCGTTTCTTAAAAAAAATTGAACTTCTAGACCATCTTATTGTTTCAACCTTTTCAATTGGTAGTTCTTGTGTGTTAATTTCTTCGAAGGATTTTTCGGATAGATCGTACTTATCCTGAATAATCGTTCGTTTGCTCTTTTGGACTCGAAACCATTTATTATGCAGCCAGTTAACTTCTTCCTTTCAGATATTAACTTCAACATTGAATGAATTTCCTAAAATAACTCCTTTAATATCAACAAAATCTGTGTATGTCATCGTCGTCACTTTAATGGTGACGGTTTAATCCTTGCTTCTGTTATCAACAGGGTCCATTCTCTTGTAGTACACACTTTCATATGTTTTCACTTCCGTTCAATCGTTGCGTGCAAATAAGAATGACCTGCTTCCATATATTTCAAATCAATTGTTTTCAAATTGTGCTTTTGTTATGAACTGATTACGGTTTTGTTCTCCACACGTATCACTGAAAAATGTTATGTGAGATACAGTATCATGTAAATCAAAATTGTACTTCAAAAGACAACTGGCCATTTCAGTACTACCATTTTTTCCATTACACTCATTCCGTTAATAACAAAAACCATAATTTTTAAATGCATCCTTGATGGTGAAATTGTAAACATTGACCAATCGTCTTCAATTCATTCAGGTTGAGGACCAGCTCTCTTACCCTTTTAGCTGATTGTAAACATTGAGTTTACATTTGTAATGGATTTTATTATCTCCCAAATACGGAATACTTGAAACTGATTCAAGATCAAAAGTTATTGATCTGTAGGTGATACCTTTATCAGCCATCGTCTTCAGGTTATCCAAAGAGTTCATTTTCATATCTTCCTCTTCTTGCTTTTTATTTCTGTCCCAGTTGTCATGCAAAATAGTGGAAGAATGGTAAGAATTACATGTTGTGCACTGATCTTTTTTAGGAATGAAGAATGACGGTGATGGATCATATGAATTGAAAATATTGCAGTATACAAAATATGACACTGGTGTAATGTTCCTTTCTTTATACTAGTCATCTTGGTGTAGCCGATACATACGGGACAAATTTAACTTGGGTGCTAAATAGAGTCTCCGTGTCTCTCCTGCAATGGTGAGACTCAATACGAGGAAATGAATCAATGTGTGCTTTTACAACAAGTATTATTTCTTCTGGGGTCGCATTATAAACTATGTTCCTGTCACTAACTATCACTAAATAGAGAACACAAATGTTGTAAGTGGTCACATAGCACAAGTGCGTATCTAACCACATCCTAACTTAAAACACCACAGGTGTCAAGTGCACTTACCACGATTGTGAGTCTATTTACCGGTACTTAACAAATTTGATCAACTCGACTACGATAACTTTACAACAAAGATATATCAACTATATACTCAGAGACGCACTTAACACAGTTCACCCCAGAATTTTACTTAACACATCTGTGCGCTGAACCATCGATATATGGAAATCATAAAAAATATTAAAGATTCAGATTCAAAAATAATTTTCATGAATTTGAAGTGTTATGCTTTGGGTTTTGTACAGCCTCATATGTATTTTCTAAACTCCTGAAACCAATTTTGCACATCTCAGAAGCAGAAAACTGTTATCAGTTGCTTATCTCGATGATATCCTCCTTATAGCAAATACGACAAATGTAAAGCAAACATAAAAATTGCATGCGAAACTCAGGAAAGTCTAGGCTTTATAATAAACAGAAATGAAAGTATACTGTTTTCCACTCACGAAATAATATGTTTAGGTTTTATTTTTAACACAATTTCTATGGAAATGTCTGTAGCTACAGAAAATAAGGAAAACTTAAAATACTTCTGCGAGATCTTCGTCAGGGGACAATAATGAAAATCAGAACATTTTCAAATTTCTTAGGATTCCTGATGTCAAACTGTCTAGCCACTCAGTATGGATACAAAGCAGTTTGAGAAACAAAAATTTATCGCTCTCAAAAACAATCATGAAAATTATGAAAGATATATGGAAATTGAAAAGAACTGGCCGATACTTGATGAAAATCCATATTGAAAAACTAATCAATAGAGTTTATTGTATGATTTTCACTATAAGGGTTTTACAAAAACCGCGACACATGTTTCGCTACACAATAGCTTCTTCAAGCATAACTCTCCAACGAACATTTATGCTTGAAGAACCCTTATAGTGAAAATCATACTATAAACTCTATTGATTAGTTTTTTTATATGGATTTTCATCAAGTATCGGCCAGTTCTATTCAATTAGCAACAGAACAGATGACATGATATTCAATGTACCAGCGAGATAGAAAAAACCCAAAAGAGGTGGTGGGTTATCAGTTTACATTAGATCGTTAATGAATTCCAATTTTATGAAAAACCTAGAGATAGTGAACACCGAGCAATTGTGGTTAAGTTTTCTTATGATGATAAAAAATTTGTTTTTTGAACACTTTATCGATCTCTAGACACCGATGAGCATTTATTTTTAACGTAATTTGAACAGATACTCAGTGATTCAGCTCCCAAATACGATTATTTGATTTGCGCTGGAAATTTCAACTTTGATTTTTTTGGGTATAAGTAGGAATGGGGTAAAACAACTCTGTTGTATTTTAGAATAACTGGAGTTGAAACAAATCGTAGACCAACCTACAAGAAATTCTCAAACAACAAGTAAAATCCAGGTTTTGATAATTTGTAATGAAAATTTAGATATTTTGAAATATAAGGTGCAGAATTGCTCTTCAATCAGAGATCATTATTTGGTGACTTGTAAAATTGAAAATATGAAAACTAAATTTACACCATTTAAGTATGTATAAGTTTATAGAGATTTTAGTAATTTGATCAAGATACTGGCTCCAGACGTGGATCAAAAACTGAAAATTTTTAATGATTGTATTGTTACGATATTTACTTGGGGTTCGTTTTTTTTAAATAATAACACTAATAATACTTAGACAACTTTTATTTATTTAATACACAACGACTGCACTGATTATGATTCACTTAGAATACTCGCTTGCTTGAGACTTCGAACACTCTCTTACTAATCTCACTACTCATCTGACTAATCATCTCTGCCGAAGGAACTCGCTCTTTTATAGTATGATTGATGCATCTAGAATTTCAAGATGCATCGACGTTGGAATTCTTTTCGATACTTTTCCAGTCAATCGCC
>WOGN01007208.1:0-11968 GCA_015342105.1 Leptinotarsa texana | reverse complement strand
ATTTATTTTGTTAAACAATCTTTTTTTGATGAGAGGCCACTAGGTATGATTTTGGTACAATTTGCTACAAAACTTAAAAAATGGTATTAGAGGCATAGCGTAGGACTTCTTTTTTGACAGATAGGCTGCAATAAATATTATATAACAATGTGAAATCTGATACAAAATTGTCAAGCATGGAGTACCTCAGGGCTCCATATTTGGTCCGCTTTTATTTATTACCTATTTAATTTTTTCAAGGCAAAACACAGGCAGTACAGGAAAATCCTTATGGTGCTCTCAGAGCGGTGCCTGTGTGATAGTAGCGATTCACATTGGATTTGAATTGATGGAGACTAAATCCATTTGTAAAAACGTTTTCAGGAAATGTATTCCACATAAATGCAGTTCTCCAGATGGAAAAGTTTTCAAACAGTGAAGTTCAAGGTGTACTAAGTTGAACCTTAAAACGATGAGCAGCCATAGTCCATCCCGTATTTCTGATATTCATCGCTCTTGGTGGAATGAAATGTGCCAAGTCACTTGAAACACTTCCCTTGAAAGTATTTATAGAAGACAGACAAATCTCCAACCTTCCTCCGATGTTCCAGGCTATCAAGGTTGCAGGTGATGTACGCGTCTCCAATCAGGCGGATGGCTCTTTTCTGGATGGAATTTAGCAACTTCGAGGTATGTTTGGGTGCAGAACTCAATACATGAGAACAATACACCAGAGAAGGTCTGATCTGAACTTTATAAGGCATCAAAAGTTGCTGAGGTGTTTACAGTGTTTACTGGTTCGGAACATTGTTCCAAGCTTTTGAGAAGCAGCTTTTGCAATTCCAGCGACATGATTATGCCAAGGCATATTGGTGTCCATTTTAAACTCCAACAAACTTTAACCCCAATTCGAAATTACTTCCAGATTTTTATTGAGATATGCAACATCCTGCTGCCAGCGAAGAAGTGCCTCCGTAGCCGATGTCGAGGAATCCAAATGGAATGACGAGATGAGTGTGCTTTCGTCAGCAAAGCAGTATATTGGATTCTTGTTTTTTTCCAACAAGTTCTAGATATACAGTAAGAAGAGGGCTGCAGACATTATGGATCCCTGGGGAACACCAGCGTTGATGGTGAAAGTATTCGAGTTATATCCATCGACGGCCACTTACAGGGAACGTTCTTTCAGGAAGCTGAAGAGCCATATACAAAAATGATATGAAAAGCCATAGCATCGAAGTTTCACCAGCAAACCCTCCTGCCAAACACGGTCAAAGGCCTTAGAAATATCAAGCGCATCAGCTCTTGATTCTTCATCTTTCTCTCATCTTTCTCCATTGCGTTATTCCAACTATGGATGACATGGGATAGAAGGTCGCCTGTTGATCTTTGTTTCCGAAAGCCATATTGATGATCGCTCAAGATGTTGAAGCCTTCAAAATATTTGAGGCTATGGTTTATAGTTATTCAGAAGAGTTTTCTTGTTCTTTTTGGGAATAGGCTGAACGCGAGCAACCTTCCAACAAGAAGAAAAAACCCCTTTCTTGTAAGACAGGTTGAAAAGTCTGCAAAATACAGGTGCGATTTCATTTGCGCACTTTTTAAGTACGATGACGGGCACTTCATCACGGCCAGACGCCTTGTTGATATTAACTAGACCTGACTAGAGGTAATTTCCGGCATTGTGAATTCTCGTGTGGGAATAGTGGGTGGTTCCTTTCCCAGAAAATCGACCGTGGAGTAGGACGTAAATTGTTCAGCTAGTAGATTTGCTTTTTCTATTACTGTTGTTGCAATTGAACCATCCGCTTGTGTTAGTGGTGGAATTGTGGATTTTGTAAAGTTCTGAATAACAGCTTTAGCTACCGACCAGAAGGATATAGACCCGTTGGGATTGGCAAGCAGTTTATCTCTAATTCTCTGATTGTGAAGTTCTTTGCTTGTATTTATCCTAAGTTTGCAGCTGATGCGAGCATTAATAAATCTAGTTCGGTTTTCGGCACTGGGATTTTTGCGCCACTACCGGTAGGTGAGATTTTTGGAGAAGACAGCTTGTTCGCAATTTTTCTTGAACCAAGGTTCGCTGTTAGAAGGTCGTTTCATTGAAAATGAATATATGGAAAATCAACAAAACTTAATCAATAGAGAATCTGCTAACGAAGAACATCAGAATAATGAAGATGTCACATTTGACAGTCTACATGTTTACGCATACAGGATGTTTTTATAGAATTCGGTTCGGTCAATGGCAACCAGGTAAGATTCACTTCCACAGGGCTATTTGAAATGCAAGTTCACACGTCAAGTGTAAAGAGTTGATACGTCAAGAAGAATACTTCGACTACGCCACTGAAGATGACTGCCGCAGTTGCAGTTGAAACGTTTCGGGTTGATACGTCAAGAAGAGTACTCCGATCACGCCACTGAAGATGGCTGCCGTAGTTACAGTGGAAACGTTTGTGGATTATGACCAAAGACCACGGCAAAACCCAGAAGCCAATCAAAACATTGACGCCAGCCGTGAAAGCCTACTTTCATATATAAGGTGGAGCTTTTTATCATTTTTATCATTTATGTCAGTTGTTGAATTATTGAATGAAAAATTCACAGAGAAATAGATTGGACGGGGAGCACCAATAGAAATATCCTACAAGATATTTGGATTCATCTCCATCTGATATTTTTATGGAAACATTGGAAATCTGAATTGCTCATCATAAATATCTATTCCGTCGATGATTTACTCAGAAAAATTGTAGATGAATGTTGCGGTGTATTCAGAAACGTTGACACATTTGCATTAATATTTTAAATATCATTTATACGTCTATATACAATGGAATGCTTTTATATGCAATTTCAGTAAATATTGTTCATGTTCAATGGTTACTTTCAATCGATATTCAATTACATTTCACAGATATGTTTGCGATTGCATTATCCAACGTCTTTGATGGAAAAGTCCCTCCATGAAAAAAGCATAACTGAGCGATCTTCACATCTTTGATATTTTTCAGAGAAGGTGAATGAAAAGTTTAAAGTCAAACGAATCATAGACCAAATAAGCCACATAACACTTTATATATTTCATAGCAGGAATAAAGAATTCGTTTTTCACTTCGAGGAAACGGCCACTCGCCCAATGAGAATAGTTCTTCAATGAAGATTTCTTGATGAAGGAATTCTAAGAAATACAACGATTGTTTCTTCAACAGCATGTTTTTTCCAAGGTTATTGCAATACGTTTGATAGATGATAGTAAAAGTGATGGAAAAACGCCCGTATGAAATATGGATTATTATCATGTTTGAAAGATGACGAGATCTCAGAACAGAAGAAAAAACATCCGAAATAGGACGAGTTCTTCAGATAACTTGCTAGATTATAGATGTTTAATGAAATTCTATATAAAAACGTTTTCCTACTTTTCAGACAGTGGCGTACTTCGGAAGAAGTGGAAAATATATTAAAAAAAATCAACCAATTACTTAAAACTATTGAAGGTGTCCATGAAGGTGTTTTGTCACTTGAAAAAAACCATAGTTAATGTGGTTTCAACCTGTTTTTCAGGCTCCTGGATGAAGTAGTATGTACAAATGGAAAGATAACGAATTGAAATTTCAATTCATTTTTGTTGGGCTTTGCACACCACTCAGTTACCTTAGTTCTTTTGAGAAAACCATGTAGCAGATCCTGAATACAATATGAAAAAGAAGTGAGATAAAAGTGGCCACTGAAAATGAGAGCTTTAAGTTCATCCAAATGATAATGATAACTATCATCGGGAATCAAACTGAAGGGACTAGAATAATGCTGCTTCCAAACTCTCAAATTACTTGAAAAATTTCAATATCGCCACCAAATCCTCAATCACCAAAGGAATCAGTGAAAAAAAAAATATTGAACGATTTCATTGAGAAAAATCGTAATAAAAACTATAAAATAATTCGAGAGGTCCTAGGTAGTAGTAATCACACCACTCTTCTCAGCAATGTATGATATTATTCAGATAAAAATTAATAATTTCGTTAGGCGAGGCGTAACCTGAGTAAATAATTAAATACAGTTAAAAAAATGATTCAATATAACTTCTTTGATTATTTTTTTTTATTCTTGGTTTCCAATTTTATTATCCAGTTCTTCTCATTCTGTTCAGTTGATTTAGTGCCTTTGTATTTTTCTTTTAATTATGGCTGCGGCCATTTTGAATTCACATCTTTTTCAAGGTGTACTATTATTCCACCAGTCAAGTCCTGTCATTTGGTACCCATATTGAGGTGATTGTGAAATAATATGTTACCCGTCACTACAGATATCCGATACAGAATTTATTAAATTGTATTGTCATCAAAACTAAATGTGCATCAAATTTGACCGAAACAAATGAATGAACAATTAAACAAACAGGGCAAGTTAAATAAAACCATTTGAAAAAGAAATTGTAAAGTTGAATAAAAGCTGAAACTAGAACCTTTGGCGTGAAATTATTCCAAAACAAGCACTTTTCCCAATCAATAAATGCAGCACTTTTTTAAACGCGCGTTTCTCTCTCATATTCATCTCACTATTTACTTTCCAATGAATCATAATGTCCCATTACTTTCTACGATGTGTAACAAAAAAATGTTAGTATGATACTTTGAAATATCGATTTCGATAATTTTGGAACCGAGAATCTGATAGATAGAGATTGAGAATAGAGCATAAAATGAGCTGCTTTCTTGTGACCATTCATTATTTTATAAATTCCTCCTGTTATTGTTTCCCGTCACTGCATCTGCGCATTTGAATTTCAATTTCATGTTTGGAATAATTGAAGTTAACTACCTGAATTCATAATTGTTAGTTTCCATTTTCAATTTGATATATGAATCTGGCATAATCATTAAATGCCATCACTATTCATATGTAGAAATAATTTGAAGTCTAAATTTGCTTTAATTACTTCAAAAATATATAAAAAAAATCAAATAAACCTATGTCCTCAACCTCTACAAGGTGTTCAAATATTTAAAAAAAATGGTTTTTCATCATAACTTCAGTTACTTTCTTGGTTACTTTCTAGATTTGTTTAGCATACGCCCTCTGGGCATTAAAGCCACTATAATGGAGAACATTTTCTAAGGTTTTTATCAATGACAGGAATGTAGACTAGATATTTATGAACTCAATTGGTTTTCCTCAGAATGAAAACAATTTTCATAATCCCCCATTTGTTTTCGTCTGATATGCAATTTTCATGTAAGAAAAATGAGAACAATTTTTTGCATGCAATTTTGAGGTCTGCAAATGGCTTCATATGAAAAAAATTAAAAGCATTCTATGCGCAATAATCTTATATCTTTTAAAAATTGTGAAAACAATGGCGATGATAAAATAATTTATGCCAAACAGTTTCAAAAGATATTAATTCGAATACACGATTCTTCATGTTTAAAAAAGTGAATAACGTGAACAAGAATGAAAATAATTTAGAGTATATAATTTGCCAGTATATATATCCTCCAACTTCTTTTTGTACCTTTTGAAGAATTCCTGATGTATATTTCATATTAATATTAATGCACATCATATTCGCAAACCATGATAGTCATATTTACAAAAGGTATTATGTTTTGATTCAATGGATAAATTCATTTACATATGTTGTTTTTCTTTTAATAAATTGATTATAAATGAAATGAATATTACTGGAGTTTTTTTCCAACACCAAACCATTATTTTAACACATCGAAAGTGGTACGATCACCAAGTGATCATAATCAAGAGGAACATCTTCCTCTTGAATATAATTACAAGTATGTATAAAATAGTTTTTATTCTCAATGCGACAATTCCATGTCTAGTCTACAGATCGACCCAGTGTAACTGGAGAGATACCGGACACAATCAATTCAGAAAACTCCTGAACAGCACTACACATGAAAAAAAACAAGAAATTGAACACTTATAATGAAATTTTCTCTAACGTTGGAATGAATTCAGCTCAGAAAATAACCAGTCATGGAAAATTGTCTTCTTCTTCTACGAAAATCAATTTAATATATATGAAACTTTGGGAAATTGATTATAGAACTGATATTAAACAAAGCGCATTCGCTTGGCAATATCGGTTAACACTTTCAAAGAATGTGAGAATTATTTGGTGAAATCAATTACAATTATTTTAATATATACCAAATATCTAAATTTTCCCCGAATTTCTGTAAACCGTTCTGAAAGCAGGCGGGATATCTCGAACTATAGATCCAATTGCTTTTCACAATTATTAACATTTTGATTTCAGATCAAGTCAACGCAGGAATCTATAGCATATGTCACAGAAAAAAAAATGTAACTATAGATATGAGTCTGCTATTTGTCTACTCGTTGATCTTATCAAGGCATTTGATACAACTATAACAGAAACTGTGTGTTGTATGTAACTCAAACTTGTATGGAGAACAAAGTCGTTTGAATAGACTTCATGAAAGGATAGCAAAAAATCCCTAACGCTAATGTCTTCTTCCGAGACTTGAAAGTATTTTAAAATAAAACAGTTTCGTAGCAATCAGAGAAGATTTTATTGTTGATTACATTGCGGTTAAAGCACTCAATTTCTAGGTTGTATTATTTTTCATACTTTATATTTGATTCTTCGAATAATGGCCGTTCCCTATGTTGATCCGTCCCTGGCAGCCAGCAGAAATCGCCACATCAAGAACAATTTGTTCACAGACCTCGTCGCGATGTGAAGATCCTTATCACGGGAACGAGAATGGCATTTGCATTAAATTAATAATAAATAATGCGTTCGAGTCCTGGCTCCACGAGCAATCAGAAATTGTCCGTTGCAAATACAATGGGCTTCTAATTTATTTCATCATTACCGGACTCTGTAATTCTTCTATTGTGCTCGCGACGTATCTCTCTGGTAGATTTTATATGTTGTTGTCGTTATAAGTTGCGAGAGACATTTTTTATCCGCGATTTATGGTATAATACGTCCCCATTAAAGCAGAATGATATTATTGGCTTTCAATAGCAGCTTTCGCTAGAGGGATTGTTTATGCTGCTGTATTTTCTTCGAAACATAGATTGGAGGCAGTTATTTTTTTGATACTGAAAGAGGTAATTAGGGCCTTATAGCAGGGAGTAGCAGTTCAACTGGGAGTTTCATGAAGGGTTTTATATAAGAAATCAATGATGGACACATACTATCTGTTAATTATAATATTTTCTTGATATATTGCAAAAGAAAGATAAGAATATTCAAGGGTAGAATGAAAAAAAATCTTGGAACTGATGTAGAACGGCTTGGAAGGAGAATAATAAACCAGAATGGATCGTTAGGATCCGTTAGGATCTTTTTATCATAGACACGTTTCAGTTTTGAGTGAATCACCAATAATTAAGAGAGGGCGTCACTTTTAGGATAACAAATAACGAAAATAAACAAGGCTTCCCAGAGCGGTTCATTGGAGAGTCAAGCTTTGACTTGCTTGGTTCAACTTGATATACTCAGGCTCATCCTTCAGGGATGGTTGAATATAGTAATAAATTCGTGGTCTAGTTTAGAACCAATAATGAGGCATATGGTAGATTGAAATCATTGTCCTATTGAAACACGATTGTTTTGTTTTTGGGCTCCAACTGTTGGAGAACAACCCAAATGGGCGTAATATCGATTCTACAAATCTGATAAATTAAAAGATCTTCAAGATCAGTTTCGAATATTTTCCCATCTAGATTCTACAATATAACCATCAGCACGTATTCCTAAGGTGAATGAGATGCTTCATCAGGCAAGGATGCATACATTCATTTTGAATGAAGGTACTTTCTGAGTACAAACCATTTTCCAATGAAAGTTGATAGCAAGCTGCCACGTCTAAAAATATCACCTAATGATAGTGGCGCTAAATCTTAATACCAAAACTCTCGTAACAAATATAAATGGAGAATGATCTGAAGAGAGAAAGACAAATTAGGGACAAATTGCCTGATCGTTAGTTATTTCACATGGTCCACAATTCCACAACACAAGTGAACAGTTTTAAAGCCACAACAGAAATAGCAAAGGTCCATGTATTCCAATTCACAGTTAATTTTCAAGGAAAAATACCCCGCACTATCCCCAATGTGGGATCCAAAATTCTCGGTTTATTTCCTCAACAGCGTGTCATTGAACAATTTGTAAAATTACCTAACATCAACAATGATTCTGGTCCTAATGAATTATCTGTAATCGTACTCAATGCATGTGGCAATGAATGCTACTAATTTTTTGTTTGTCTTAGATTGGTATAATTTTCATTGTCTGAAACCGCTGGAGACCAAAACGGTCAAGAAAATCTTTTGAATAAGTATAATGTTGCTATACTAACAGTGATATGAAAAATTATGAAAACAGTTGTTGTTCACTGTCTCCGAATATTTGGAACGCTTCAATCACTGAATTTATTATGAGAGCTCTTCAGTCATTTTTATAAGTAGATAGATATTTGTTTTCATTTCCTCGATCAGAATCTAAGTAGTTTTATCATCTCTATGATCTCTCTAGATCAGTATATCAGATTTAACAGATTTCATTAACCACGACTTGAATGTAGAACTTCTTCAAATGGATACTTTGACAAATGAATACTTCAATTTCCTGAGGAAATTCGGTTTTCTTTCTATGATAAATATTCCTACGAGGGTAGCACTATCGAAATATCCTTAATATACTACCTACCGCTGGTTGAAATATCTCTCGATCTATCACTTTCATTTTGGCAATATTATCAAATATGAAAAAACGATTTTACACGATCAGAAGAATAAATTTGGAAAATTTGAAACACAAATTCAGAGATAATGTATGGAATTCTGTTCATTCTGAAACAAATATCGAAATACCGTAGCAATACAGTTAATGAATATACTGAAACTACGTTAAAACGTGAATTTCACAAAAAGACCCCATGTATTTCAATTTATTCACTCAAATCCGTCAATAAAAAGAATGAATTTTTCATTAATCTTCAAAAAACAAAGACAATACTGATCTGAAATGAATTTATAATAATTAGAAAAATGAATTCACGAGCCTGATTAGGAAATCTAGACAAAATTACTATAAAAATATCATGAAAAGTAATCGGAACAATATAAAATAAAGCTATGATTGGTTATACAAAACATTTTGAAAACCCTAAAAAAATCACAAAAATCACGACCTAAGAATAATAAAGAAAACTGCTGAGAATATAACGGAGCCAAAACATATTGCAAAAGAATTCAACCAAAATCTCGAAAGTATGGAGAAATAATTGCGCAAAATATTGAAATGGACGAAAATATTCGATTTGGTTCAAACAAAAATCTGAACTCAATACTCGTAGTATAGCTGGAAACAGATCATCAAGTGTTTTATTTGGAAACATCCATGTCACCAATTGAGGATGACCGTGTTCCATTTAAGTGAAATGAAACACTTTTTTACATATATAAAATTGTGTAGTAATCCAGTGAAGGATATCTGGATCTATTCCATAACAAATGTTTGGAGAATAAACTGAATAGTGCTTGCTTCGAGAGATTTCCACATTTTTTTAGAGATGTTTCCTTTAATTCAATCAAGAAATTGATTCTATCATTCGATATTCAAAACAACAAATCAACTGATTATGGTGGCTTGAACATAAACAATCAAGGTAATATTCAATAAATTAACAGAAATAGCATTCATAAAAATAGATGTATGAAACTTGGATTTTGCTCTCCAGCATTTAAAAACGTAAATTTTATTCCGATATTAGTATCATATCTGAAACACTACCAAGTTCTCACAGACAGACAGAAGAAAGAAAAGAAGAAGAAGAGGAAAAGATATCCACCAAAGATGCTATTTTACAAAAGTAGCCATTCTCTAAGTTTCGAATTTTCGAAAGAAATTGGAGTGAGGGGAACATTTCTTTAAAAATATTTGAACATCACATATCAAACAGAAATCAGTGTGTCAAGAGTTGAAAATGTTTGGAGTGAGAACATGCTTATCGACTACGGAGTACAACAAGGAATCATTCTAGGGGCAATACTTTTTTCCATCTATATCAATAACCTATATGGACAAAGGACCAAACGAATTCCTAAACTGATGAATCATAAAAAATGGATTTTCAAATAGGGCATTTATACAAATTTGCACATCAAATAAGAATTTTTCAAATATGCCATAAAATATCATGAAACCAAACAAGTAATAATGGATCCACTCACCATACACGACAACGAGATTGCCAATATATTCCATTCATGGAATATATCTCAAACACCTATCGCCAAAATATACAACTATTCTCCGGAAAAGTTGAAAAACCTACCAAATGTATTATTCGGGAGAAAGCTAAAAGTGAGTATGTTACGTTATTCTAGAGCCAATAGACATAACATAATAGATACAAAAAAATATTATTGAAATCATGTAAATATCGATATGTATATTTTTCAGACTTATGATTGTCTATATATAATCTATTTTTCGGACTACAATTTTATTTACATCAACAATTGCAACTTCGACATGTCGGGTAAGTTGTTGTTTTGTTACATTCTATTGTATATGCATTTATGTCATATTTCAAATATAAATGTACTTGTAGTTCATTAACAGTTAATTTCACTCGTAGTTTTCATACGGGCATCTGTTAGATGTATCTATTTATATTTTAATGCTATTTAATCACGTGTATTAATTATTATTATTATCATTTATCATCCTCAATACCTCGCTTTGGTGAAGAATAGAATAATCTTAAATCCGTAAATAGATTTCGCTGGTTAATCGGTAGAGGCGTCACCAGTTGTTTTCACATTTGGAATGGCGCTCCTGCAATTCAATTAAGTGGGATACAATGTAATGAAATCTATTTCAACTCATGTCGCGAGTGACACTATCGAACATTATTATTCCATTGTAAGATGTTGGTTTGGTTTGGAGGAAATTCATGATATTAGTTTGAGTTGTATTGTATTTTAATATGATCTCAATTTAATTTCATAATCTAAATTCAATTGAGATTATGAAACAATTTTCTGTTGATATAAGTGATGAATTTGCTTTGTATATATTCAAGTCTTGCAATATACGAGATATACAGGGAGTTCCATATAACTGAAGCAAAACTGAACTGACTATTCGCATAAGCCATGAAAAGTGTACGCATGGAGTTAGTATTTCTGAAGTCGCGACAATCCTGAGCAGAAACCCAAGAGCTTTGTTAGCTTTTTTTGCATTATAGTTAACATGCGAGTCAAATAATAGTTTAGAATATATAATACTCGCAAGTCCTTGACTTCAGATGTTTTTATTTAGCTGCTGCCTGTTTATGTGATCTTGGTGGTGGTAAATATTTTTCTTTCTTGTGAACGTGATAAAATTGTATTTTTTATGATTAAGGAAGAGAGAGTTTTTCTCGCAGAATTTATCAATTACTGTTTTGTATGAGAAGCGAATCGTAGGTACATGTCACAGTATGGAATACTTTTAAGTCAATGTTTAAGAGAAGAGGGCATCCGAAATGGGTGCCCTAAGGAACTCCGGAGTGACTGCCTGAGTAGTATTTGTAATATGTGACTGAAACCATCTTAGCAGATCACCGTGTATACCAATTTCTGCCAGCTTGTCAAGTAGTGTGGCATGATTTATCTTGTTTTTTGGGAAAGAAAGTTTTTGGCTTTCTACTACTGCATCTTGATACAAAAAAAAGTAAGAGTGAATCTTCCAAAGAAGATGTCTTTTGAGAAAAGTATCTTCTGTATAATTCAGTGTTCATATTTTCTTCGCAACAATTTTTTTTCTTTCGTGTAATTTAATGTTTATTTGAAAGTAACTGTTTCAGGTGGACTTTCTTTCAGTTTGTGTCTGAAAGTTACTTCTTTGCATGATCTACATATCCATGTATAGAGTTACTTATTTTCAAATTGATTACTTTCTTCTTTTCTTTGGAAGATTCCCTCTTCCTTT
>WOGN01007207.1:0-11968 GCA_015342105.1 Leptinotarsa texana | reverse complement strand
GCCCCAATTTAGTATGGCATATGACATAGCTGAGTGAAAAAAACTATAGTAAGCTGTCATTAATACATTATGAGATATACGAATATTTTTTAATATTTGAGTATAGTGTTCTGATGCAAAGAAATTATTCAACAGCTGCAACTTCTGATGTAGAGGTCAATTTTTGAACTAAATTCATTTTCTACAAATATAGAAAGACCAAAACTCCAGTTAGCCCTGATGAGTTATTGTTTGAATTCAATATACAATGCATTTCTTTAATGTTCTCCCTTTTATTTTTTGAAGGGATCAACTCAAAAAATTGTGATTCGGGATGATGATATTAATGCATGAACACTTTATTTTAAAGTAAAATTGAAAGATGAAACTTTTGATATGGCGACTGGGCACCATCTGGGAAAAAATTAAATGGAAAGGTAGTCTTGGGACACATTTTTCCGAAGATTCTGACGAATACTTCACAACCCTAGAAAATGAAACCAATATCTTCACCAATTACAAAATAGAACATTTGATAATTTCCTGAAAATAAACACATTAATATCGATATTTCTAGAAACATCCCTCTCTATTTGCCTTACGGCAATTCCAACAACCCGATTAGGTTTGTTTAGTACTTTTCGGTTTTACTGGCAGAAAGGTACCACATCCACAATCTCTTAAATGGTCAATTCTCGTCCATTGGAAGAAAAAATTAAAAACATTTTCAATCGGTTCATCTGTAGAAAATATTTGAGGAAAATTGTATTCAAACTCACAACAACCGGTAGTGTATATAGCAGAAAGACCCCAGGTCATCCGTTCATTCGGAAAGAACAGCAAGTGCAAATAAATGATGGGATGGTAATTAATCCTGAACAGTCTACTTATTCCGTCGCGAATGTTCTACTGTAAGGAGACTTTTGAAGACGAATAGCTATCATCCATATAAAATTAAAATGGTACACCAAATAACTGTAGATGGTCTTGATCAAAAAAAATAATGTCTGGGCAGGAATCTTGGGAAACCATATTGTAGGACCTCTATTTATTGATCAAAATTCAACAAGTGAACTGTATTTGAGTATGCTGGAAACTGCCGTTGACCTTCTCATCACTAAAATCGATATGGATATTGTATGGAGCAAGATGGAGCACCACCACATTACTCCAGACAAGTAAGAAACTATTTGGATACTACTTTTTCCGGTCGTTGAATTGGTCGTCGAGGTCCTACAGAATCGCCAGCCCGTTCGCCAGATTTGAAACCCTTACACTTTTTATGGGGCTTTTTGAAGCAGAAGGTGTACGAAACCAAACCTGCTTCAATATTGAATATACGGCAAAGAATAATAAATATTTGTAGAGATATTGACTATGTTCGAAAATGTTCGGCGTGAAATATCGGATAGGCTTTTCTATGTCAAGAAGTTCAAGGCAACCATTTAGAGCATCTTCTGATCTAACCTCAAGCTTATTACCCCATATGATGTAGTTAAATATCAATGTATTCACGCAATAATTTCCACCATTTTGTAGTAGTTGAAGATATTGACATTATATTTACCAGGAGCTTCAAAAAGATGTATCACACGACCCCCCTTTCTATTTAATTTTTCCCCAGATGGCGCCCAGTCGCCATATTGAAAGTTTCATCTGTCAATTTCCCTTTAAAATAAAGTATTCACTCTCCCAAATAAGGGGGAGACATAAAAAAAATGCACTGTATACCAGTAACTTGTCAAAATGAATAATTCTACCCTTCTCCGAAGATTCTAATCTGTCATTTTAGTCAGAATCAAAAACTAATCCCCTTTCTTTGCTTCTGAAATGTTCAGTCTTCTTCTCAAATTTCTTTCATTTCAGTAATTCCTGTTTCAACACCCGTTGGTTTGTATATAATTGATAATTATCGTCTGCATCCTAAACGGTTCGGTGCAGTTTCTTTCATTGTGAAAGTATTGCTTCATCATAAAGATCGTACTCTCTCAATTTTCGAATAGAAAAATGTTCATTTTTACCAAACAAATTTTAAAAAATGTGTAAGTTCGAAAACATATCCAGAGAAATATAATATATAGTGTTACGTTTTTATGACAATAATTGAATACACTGTACAATTAAACTCAACATTATTTGACTGCTATACTAAAAATACAACACAAACTCTTCAACTGAAACTTCAGACTAAAACTCGAATGCCTATCCTCTCATTACATCCCGTCGTACTGCAATTTCAACTAGACTTGCCCCATCTGCCTGTTGGTATTGTTTATATATCGTAATGGAAGTCTCTGAGTCTCTGGAAGCCAGTAGGAAAGTCTCTCGAAGTCTCAGAGATATTATCTGAAGTTAATTTTGATGTCCAGAAAAATCGAATTTTTGAATGAACTGTCATATATCGAGAAACAAAATGAAGCTGAAAATACATTGGAAATTGAAACAAAAGTTTTTAAGTCTCCCCAAAATCTCCACCAGGAAGTTAGAAAGTGGAAACTTCCACTTTTTGATGAGAATGTATGGTGAGATATGCATCGGCATGAGTTTGAATAATCAGCTGATGCCAATGATGAAAATGGGAATTATTCCATCGCCTTCCCCAAAGTTATTATCTGAATCTCAGCAACATCCAAATGCAGTAGATTATGCCCATTAGGCATAAAATATTATATTCCATTGTAGCAAAGAAGTCCCTTTTATATTTTTATAGTAGTTGTTTGTTATTTTAAAATGTCTCACTTTAATTTCGAATCAAATTCTCAATATATACATACGATTGAGTTTGATTTAACTTCAAAACATTCAGCCTTCCTTGTTGTAGAACAAATCTTTTTTTCCACTCACCTTGTAGAATAACATAATTTTAGACTTATCCAACTCTTAGATACCATTCATTATTGATTGATAATATTCAAATGTGCCTACATATTGATTTTTCCTTAGTCATTGTTTATGCAGATGTAGGTGTTGGATATCAAGGATTTAGTAATGGATATAGAGTTAATTACTGTTTCCAATAATATATTCTCATTATACAACTATTCACTTTCATGAAATTCGGTCATCTTAAATAATTCTTCAATACATGTGACCTTTTCACTACGAAAGAGGTCAATGGCATTATTTATGTAGGAATTTTACTTCACGAAGTTGTTAGTTGTAAAATAACCTTTGTTGAATCACATAACTGTTGTTTTAAATCGTTTATTTACAAACACTATTGGTCAACACTAGTATTTTGTTAAGTGGTTTTCTCGGAATATACATTTACAAGGCATGTTAAGAGTCAACTGATAAAATAAATGTACGTTTCGTTTGTTAGGGGACACTTCACAAAATAATAATAATACTAGTCCTAGTAATCCTGAAGAAAAGTTTCGAAGGATATTATTGCATATCCTCCGGTGCTGGTACTTCTAGACATTTTCAATGATCTAGTTCAATACTATCGTATTGTTAGTGATTGCAAATGACGATTTACGAGACGCGTGTATGTTGAAGGTATTATAGTAAAAGAAGTAGTATTATTTATTTTTTTTTCATAAAAAAACTGTAACGCATTTTAAACTCATCATTTCTAACTTTTTCTTCAAAAAATTATTTGAATACTTAAAAAAGAGAAATGAAATAATGCATTCAACATTTAAAGGGATTCGTTTCTATTTCACCATTTGGCAACATCGGTTATAGCTAATAAAGGACAATGAATCTGTTACTTGTATCAGAAAAACAAAGATGACATATTTCAAAGGCGTGCTGTTCTGTTCACTTATGTTCCGAGTTCCAAGACATTTTGTGACATATGACATTTTGTGCACCTAACCTTTCTTCCTCTATATAAATAAATAACAAAACAACTATTGTTTATGTGGCTTATGGAGGTGGTATTGAACTATAATTTATATTTTGCCTGAATTGTTGATTTATGAAGATAATTATCCTTTTTTAAAATAGAATATCTAGGTACGTATAAAGAATTTCAATTTGATATAGGAGCTGTTGCTAATATGTGAATTACAAACAAATCCCTCCAAAAATCAAAACTCAACATTTGAAACATCAATTTGAATACTTTTCGAAGTGAATTTGAAAACTCAACTTTATTTTGTTCAAACTTGCATATGTTGTAATAATATTTTCATGTCTGAACACGAAGTAGCATCTGCTGTAATGATGTATTCTCAAATATGCTGTCGTCAGCAAATCAATATATTGGATTCTTGTTTTTTTCTCAATAAGTCGTTGATATACAATAAAAAAAGGGTTGTAGATGATATAAATTCCTGAGAAACACGTTTCTTCATTTCTGTGATTATCCAGATCAACTTATTCTGACCTATGAAGACATCAGAAAACAATGAGAAATAACCCCAAAGACATATACCATATCTGAGACAAGAATTTGCCAAGCTATGATAGAATAAGCACCACTGATTTTTCAGTAAAATGGGCTTCATAGTCCTTAATATGTATGCAACAGTATTTATTTCATTTATTACGATCAATATTTTTGTATATAAAGTTATTGAATTTTGATTATCGAACGACTTTTTTGTCGGAGATGAAAATAGATTGAAATGGTTCCATCTGGATTGAGGTAAAAATCAACAAATCCACTCCAACAGAATGAATTCTTCAAAACATGATTTCAGGATGTCACAATTTTTTTTTCTGGTATTAATGAAAATGTTTCATTTGTGCATATGAGTTCATCTACGAACATGCTTCATCGGCCTGTTTGTCGATTTCATCCACATATAATAATAAAATTGTCCCCGGTGCCGATCCCTGAGCTACACCAGTGAGTCATTCCAAATGATCTGCTAATATGCTGCTGACATCCGGTTGTCTATTTTTACGATAGCAACTTATCATGATCAACACAGTCGAATGTCCTTTTGAGATCCCAGAAGATTTCAGCAGGACATTTCTCTGCCTCAATCAAATCGATCAACTTTTTGTAGTAGGAAAGGATAGCTGAATTTGAGGTTCTGTTCGCAGGGAAACCATACTGGCTATATGTCAATAATTTCTCTGCATTCAAATAGTTCTTGAGTCAGTCTAGAAAGCTTGATTCAAATACTTTTGAAAATCTTACGGATACCGTCACAGGCCTTTAGTTCTCTAATTTTTGGCTGTCTAGTTCTTTGTGAAGTGGAATAACCTTACCAGTTTTCAGTTTATTTGGAGATGATCCAGTTTTGAGGGACATGATATAGTTCAGTGATATAGTCGATTGATCTTTTCAAAATGAACGAGATTTCAGTTTTTGTTTCGGTAGTGAACAGTTGATTTTCTGAGAAATGGTCTCAAAAATCTATCATATAATATGTATATTCCATGTCTTGCAAGGATGAAGAATTGGAGCAAGGTTCTATTATGCAAGTTCAAGACCGAAAATACAATATATTATGTTGAAAACGTAATGAAACAAGTGAATTTTTCAAGTTTAAGAACCTAAAATTTTGCAACAACTTTGTTAATAATGCAACTGTCATTATCGTCCGCAAATAAAAAGGTGAAGTAACGGTGTAGAATGTCGAAACATTCAAAATGACTGATTTCAACCAACTACATGATTCCACATGAAATTGTCTCGTGAAGAAAAAATGCAACAGCATTCGCTTGAATATTGATTTTGAATGATGGTACTCGATTTAGTTATCCTCTGATTTTCCACCTGAATTGCTTAATGGCAAAGTTCAAAACTTTTTCAACAAAAAAATTGTTATATCTCTGAGAGGATAAATTCTTTATTCACCAATAGATCCAGAGAAATGAGTCACCTATTCAATACTTTCTGATCTACAAGGCATTTCTGCTAACGTATTTGGTACACCTATTCACCAACAGGTTTAGTTCAAAAATAGACCTATTTTTTTGAAATCACTGTTTCAGCTACTGAAAAATACTAAGAAATTTTGTTGGAGAACGAAAATATGCAGAAATTTTTCGTGTCATTAGATAGATAATATTTATTTTCATAGGTCATCGCTGTTTCGTGTTAAAAAAATATACAAACTTGAATTGGAAGCTTCTTTTACAGAAAGTTAAAAAGTGACGGGAGAGTAATCTATAGTTCATCATGGTGGAGCTCTACAGGGGGTTCGAAATAACAGTGGGAAAAGTGCATTCGGAAGATCAATTTTATTCAGATAGTTTTCGTCATTCTATCTTTGTAAAATTGGGTCTTGTGAATTTTGGATTTCGGAAATATTCACGATTCATTTCTATCGAAATATATGACGTCATTGTGGTTTGGGTGCCTGGAATGAAAAAGAAATATATTTGGTCCGGACGTTGACGCTCAGGAAGTTGAGGAATCATGAAAATGCTCTCCTCTGGAAACTTAGTTAATAATATTCATGATTTTTATATATTCTCTTGCCAGGAAGTTCAGGGTGTTACTACGGATGTCGTCTGGAAATAAAATTGTGTCGCAAACCATACGGTTATAGTTCTTCAGGATTTTTTGAAATTTGTAACCGTTCCAGAAATATTCATGGATGAAAAGTTTCTATGAAACGTCCTGAAAAATTATCTCAGGCTGAAGAAGCAACTGTTTTATCCCACTTTTGGGAAACGACGAAAAGTAATGCACTTAATGATGTACTGGGTCATGGCCGATGGGTCGGTGTATAACAAAGAAAGTATCAGGAAAAAAGGAATAGAAACTTTTGTTTGCAATTTGGATGATTACGGCTCAAATAATCTCACAGACTAATAACAGATTTTTACACATCTACTACACATCTTGAGGCAGGGGCTTCTCACCGGGCACGACTCAGTCCGGCAGCTGTAAACAGACGTTTCTCAACTTTCAACGCTCTTCAGTAGCAAATACGGATTACATTATAAGGAAAAACACTCAATTCGTTCATGGAATGAGACGAATTCACCCATGTCATCAATGATAGTATGTGAATAACATTCATTCGCTTGTATGATTGAATCCCAGCCATAGGAATGTTGTTTGAATTGAAAGGGAATATTTTTGTAGAAATCCTGTAAATGATACCTGATTTGATTCTATTATGAATGTTTGCAATGCAAACGGGATGGAGAAAAGTGTTTCTCGCATAATTTAGCGTTCATATGAAAGTATTTGTTTCGAAGGTAATTCTCTCTCGTGGAATTCAATGTTTATATGAAAACAGCTGTTTCGGGAGCGTTTTTTCTTCCAGTGTGTGTCTGAAAGTTACTTCTTTGCATGATCTATACTACTTTGTATAGAGTTGATTTTTTGAAATTGATTCCTAGCTTTATGTGGAAGATTTCGAAATTTTTTGTATCAATAAGGAGAAGTAGAACGCCAAAAACCTTTTTTTCCAATAATTAATTTCTCCTAAAAATATTTATTCCCTTTCAATTCAAATATTTATTACGTTACAATTTTGAAGAAAATGTTTCGAATGGGAAGTGCAACATCAGGTGGGCAATATGTTCAAACTATTATTCAACTTGAGAAAATAAAAGCACTATAAGAAATTCAGCTTGTTAGTCACCAAATGAGAAAAGATTTCTTACTCCGCACAGTACTGTTTCGATGTCTGAGGACTACTACAGATATTTCGGTTGAATTAAAAAAAAACGAGGCAATAAAATTCTTTAATAATATCTTCTTGCCTGGTTCCTTTCTCAACTTTCTACTACATTTACCGAAAATTGAAGTCGTCAGTGCCAGTGACATTGTTATTAATTAATACACTGATAATGAATTCAATATCACTAACGACAAATCGTTTGAAGGCTTCATCAATGTGAAAGTGAAAGGTTGAATCATAATAATGATATGGTGAAAAATGACAATTCGTATTTTAGACTTTCTGAAAGTTAAAAAATAAACTAATTAAATTATTAGTTGAATGCCATTCCTAGCAAGCAGCGGTACAGTGTCAATAACATTTACCGTTTTGAATTTTTGATAAAAATTGTACGACCTTAAATGACTTTCAATTATAACTATCAGTGATTATGAGTTCAATAGTTGTAACAAGATTGTGTTGAAAACTAGAATTATATTTGTGTTTGTAATCTATAATGAAAGAAATATATAATAAACCAAAACAATCCACTCGTTTTAAATTATAAAATGAGAGACATCAGTTGAAATCATAATGAGTTGTGGGGAATTTTCCACAAAGCAATCGGCCTATACTTTCTAGCTGTGAAACATATGGCGTTATTGTAGGCCTCTCAGTAACTTCAAATTGCAAAAAAATCTCGAAAATGTTTCAAATAATCCACATTTCAAAGTGAATATCACTGTTTTTTCAAATTAAAGTTGTTTCTTCGAAACTCGTGTTTAAAGATACCGTCCGGTTTGACCAATATAGCATTTCTGACAGCTTCAACAGTTCAATTTGTACACTATATTGGATTGTATTTTTTGTGGTGTTTCTGTTTTTTGTTTCGGAAAAAAATGCTTTCCAACTGTATTTTAGTCTGAAAAAGCCACTTTAATTTGTTCGGTACTGAGTAGCATTCAAAGAGTATCAGATACATTTTCTAAAAAACGAAATTTTGTGATATTTGGGTTTCAAACCTGTATTTTGGAAAAAGGAACTTCTTTCTTCAATTATTTTTCTAATAGAGGCTCTAGAAAAATTATTGTTTACTAGGTAATTCTCAATTAATCAGAGAGTTTTGTTATCTTATGAAATTCAAAATCAAAAGTGGCAATTGCCCTTGATTTCAAATACTTTTTCTTAGTCCTTAGCTCGCGCACATTTCTCAACTTCTGAGAGTTGTCGTTCATATGGGGCGATAGCTGATTAACGGAAAACAGATTTTAAATTGATAAACAGATATTGATTTTACTGTGAAAGTAGGTTCATGATATCAGTCTACCAAAGTCTACCTTTAAAACTCGATTAGCATCTTTAATTATTTCAGTATCTAGAAATGCTAACAAATTGTTTTTTCCATTTCAAGAGTATATTTCAGTTTTGGATGGAAACTATGAAAAGTTGCTAATTTTGTTTATTTGAAGCTTTTTCAATTTCCTACATTTTAAATGGAAATTGTTATAAAGAAAAATCATTTTAATCAGTTTTGTTTTGGAAACACAATTTACATTGCACTTGCCCAGGTTTTTCGAATTTCAAAAGAGTTTTCTGAATGCAACTTCTGACTGATACCACATTCAAAATATTGTGCTATTATTTGCTCACCCAATAAAAAAAAACCTGTATGTTCATGAGAGGTTTTTGATGAAGGGTTATACTGTCTAGATTTTCCAACAAATCAGTTTCTTACCTTCCCTCATTCAAGTCATAAAAAGTACTCACATCCAAACAACCGCATCCAAAAAAGCACCAGAAAAGCGCACTCCACGTTACAACGACCACTTAGTCTAACGTTGGCAAAGAACTAAATCCTCAAGTCGGCTTGTTCCAAGTCGCGTGTCTTGAGCGGCTATTTTCTTGCAACAGCTTCCTCAAGTGGGGACTTTCACTTTCCCTTCTTCATCTCAGACCACTTAGTCACGTCTCGATGATCCGTTTTACGCATACATGCTCGAGTTCTTGTTTTGATTGGGATTTGCGTCGGGGATGTTGCGGTATTAGAGCTCATCCGGATTTCGGACCATTTATCGAATTACCTGATGTTCATGAACGAGTTGTGATGGTGTTTTCTGAAGCTTATCTTGTTGGCTTTAGTGAATGGATGTGAATTTTCCTGGCAGGCAAATCATTCTGCCAGCATTACTGATGTTACCCTCAGTTGAATAAAATTATTTCTCTCCAACCGGAAACCACATTGGACATCATCAATACTGACATCAAAATGCATTACAAGACACAAAATCCTACAGCTTGATTGTATAAGTACCAAAAATGGCAAATACATCATCCATGTATCGAAACCAAGTTCGTGGAAAGTAATTAATGCCTTGCCTTTATGTCTAATCTGATCACGAACAGATTAGTCATAGGAAAATAAAATGGATTGCCCATTGTCGTAGTCTTATGCTGTTTGTAAAACAGTTAACGAACTAGAATTAATTCTTTTCTGTAAAGTGAATGTACCCTTCGACTACATTACCCCGTAGTTTCTGCATTCTCAAAAGATCCCTCAGATTTTTGAATGTTTTTGAAAGATATAGAAAGATAAGCGAAAGATTATGGAAAGATAATTAAGTCTCGAAATTTCGAATTCTTCTGAAGTAGCCACAATTAAACCAATGAATTTGTATGCATTGAAAAAATCAGATGCCTTCAAAGATTCAGAAATGTGAAATGCGACTGAGTTATATGGAATCTTTCATTAAGCGCTTCGAATTCAAATAAAATAAGGTCTTTGTAAGCTATAACATTGCCTGAACTACTGTGCATACTATTTTTGGCTTGGGATATGGGGGTTTTGCAAAGCGGTCATCGGATGCCTGCTTCCTCGCTGTATACGGAAATATGACAGAATGACTTGGGGTTCTGTTATTCCCTAATTGAATAGAAACCCAACGATGGCTCAATCCTAATAGTATTACTGACATTTTTAAATTCTATTTATTTGACAACTCTAATCAAAATCTTCTTACTAACTAACTTGATTCAACTAAAAATATTTCACACATCACATAAAATAAATATAAAATCTATATACAGAGGGAATGATGACAACATACATTCTGAATCTAACATTCTCCCCTATTTTGAAATCAAAATAAAAAACAAAAGATAAATTTCAAAATAACGTTATTAATTTCACTTGAAACCATAACGATGCGCAGCTCTGACTTTTCACCCCCTTCTTGTGACTATCTCTTCAGTTTTCTCTTTGATGTCTTGCTCTTCTGTTATGTAGTCCTCATCAGTTTTACCTTTGACCGGATTCATTTCCTTTTTAATTTGATGAAAATTTTTACTACCCTCTTCTGTCGTAACTTCTAAAGGATATAAACGTTGAAACGGTCGAATAAGTTCCCAGTTCCCCATTGTTCACTTTTATTTTCGCTACCCTGGGTACGTCATCTTTTCCAGGATAAATTTCCAATACTTTTCCTATAGGCCAGTTTATTCGCTTCACATTGTCGCTGCTGACAAGAACAGCATCACCAATTTTTAAACTACCTATTTTCCTTTGACCAGTATGTACGAGTTCCGCTAGATAATCCTTTCTGAATCGGCTTCGGAGTCCATCTATTATCTTTTGCAGATATCAATGTCGTTTCACTAAATGATGTCTTTCTATGATATCGAAACCTGGAGTTTCACTGGTAGATATATCCGAAATAAACATAGAAGGGCTGCGAGGTTTTGAATTATTTTCTTTCGAAATATAAGTTAAAGGCCTTGCATTAATTATGGCTTCACAATCGCATAAAGTCGTCACCAATTCTTCATATGTTATAGTTGCTTTCCCTGAGTTTCTACAAATCACTCTGACCTTGCGTTCCCATCAAGCGGATGTTGGAGGATTCTGATGCCATTTGATTTTCCTAACTGTAGAGTAAGTAGTCCATAACTTCATTCCAGTCTTCAAAATTGTCTCTTTCATTGGGATTAACATCAATTTGCAAAAATGCTTTTTCTATATCAGATGTAACTCCTATTAGTCCTAGAATGAATTTTATGAACAACGAAGGAATCAATTCTAACAGATTGGGAATCTTTTTCAAACATGATTTAGTGAATTTCCATTATTATCCTTTGTTAATGAGCCTAGTTTCAGTAGTTATATTATTTTCTTTAATAACAGCACGATGAGGCAAATAGTGACTTGGCCTATCAATTGAATCTCCCCTAACTTCTTCTACAGTACCTAATGATTCCCATTCTGCAAAAACCTTACTATAATCTTCAAATTCTCGTAAACTAATTCACTTTTTTGTTGAAGACAATAATCTTGCTTCGGCTATTTCTTTCTTGTTAGAAAATTTCGGATGACTTTTCCAAGGAAGATATAATTGATATCTACCATCATCTGTCTGCAAAACCGTTTCTTCAAAATACTTTTTCGTTTCAAAATCAATAATTTCTTTTGTAGT
>WOGN01007205.1:0-11970 GCA_015342105.1 Leptinotarsa texana | reverse complement strand
TTCAATTTTATGAAACAAAACCATGTGCTCGAGTCGGTGGCCAGCTGATAATAACTGTCCACTTTTTCCCAATGGCGCCACCACCGCTCAACTATTATGATTTTATTCTTTAGTGGTGTG
This sequence comes from Leptinotarsa texana, assembly GCA_015342105.1. NCBI lineage: Eukaryota > Metazoa > Arthropoda > Insecta > Coleoptera > Chrysomelidae > Leptinotarsa > Leptinotarsa texana. The sequence continues at coordinate 11,850 of WOGN01007205.1, read as the reverse complement.
TTGCCAATCGGCTAAGGTATGCAGCGAGCTCTAATTTGCGTTCTCATATATTTTACGTATCTAAATATGGGATCGTTGCCAGACGGCAACAAGATGCATTTAAGGGTTAAGTCGAAGCAAGATTGATACAACAACTGCTGTCCTATTTAACAGTTTCTGAACATCAATCGAAATAATGACATACAAGTATCATACAGGGTGTTGTATTTTAAAAAATTACCGATGACGTCATCGCATTAATATGGATCACCCTGTATAATGAAATTTTGTTGTGAAATGTAGAATATTGAAATTAAAAATCGACGTGTTTCAGGTTTTTATAAAACGACCTTTGGTTTTGGAAATATCGAATTTATTCCATACTTTGGGGACATATTGTATATCATGGCAGTATACAGGGGTGCGCAAAAGTCCGGAATAAAATTAATATCTTTTTAACCGGTATTTTAGGAAAAAACGCTGAAACACTTCAGTTGATTTCACGTTTTACCCATTATTTGGCAATAAAATGAATTTTTTTTTCAACCCCTTAGCTGCAACCCTCCCCAACTTTTTTTTTCAACTCGTAAAAAATGGATTCTGTCCATACCCTTTATTTTTTTTGTGGTTACAACGAAATGAGAAAACTCTTTTGAAAAGTTACAAATACCTAACTTACTGCTATCTAAGGGTTAATTAACGTAATAGATGCTGAAATTGGCCTCCACCATCTACTTGGCAGGCTCCTAGGCGATGGTAAAACCCGTCTACGGAACTCCGGATGGCCTCAGCCGGTATGTTATGTGATTCCACTCTAATTCTTCTTTTTAGATATTCAATATTAGCCGGCCTATTTTGTTAAACCTTGTCTTTCATATTTCCCCAATAAAAATAATCTAATGGCGTTAAGTCTGGGGGTCTTGGCGGCCACTCAATTGTACCACGTCGTCCAATCCAGCGTCCTGCAAATATGTCATCATGATATTCTCTGACATTAATACCAAAATGTGGGGGTGCGCCGTCCTGTCGGAACCAAAGTGTTTCATTGGAGATATCTGGATCTGCTTCATTGGGAAACATAACAGCTAAAGCAGGGACTAATTCAAAGCATAAAGTCTAAGTAGCGTGCAGCTGTAAGGTTTCCCTCAAAAAAGTATGGCCCTAATATTCTATTGTTGATGATGCCTGCCCATACATTTACTTTCTGAGGATGCTGCGTACGAGCTTCGCATATCCAGTGTGGGTTTTCCTGACTCCAGAATCGATAGTTGCGCCTGTTAACTACTCATGTAAATAAAAAGTAGCTTCGTCCGAAAAGAATATGTTGAGCGGAAATCCATTATTCTCTTCACATCGCCTCATTATTTGCTCACAAAATTGCAAACGCTTGTCATAGTCATCTTCCAAGATTGTCGCAGGATTGTCTCGGGCTAATAAAACCGTTGACAAATGTGGATCTTCCTGCAGAGATACGGCAATGTCCAATTTTTGATATTCGTCTAAAAAATGTGGCCGGCCACTTCTGGGCAAGTCCTTCACTGTACCATGTTCATGCTATTGCCAAAAAATGCGTACAACGTGAAATCAACAACTTATTAACTTACATGTTCTTATTACAGTCAACATTGCAGTGCTTAAGTTTTTTTTACATATTTTCAAAGAATTCGAAACCCATCCTTTACTTCCTGCGCAACGCACACTGATTAGTCGCGATCCTTTATTTGCTGGCCTGTTAGGCCACCACCATTCGAACCGTCAGTCCACTCTTTCGTGACTGTGTCGTGAGTGTCATACCAAGTTTCGCCAAGTTTCAAATAGAAAATTTGCCGTTGTTCTTGTCTATATTTAGTTTGTCTGATTGATGACTTGTGTACTTAATGGTTATTCACGATCACTTAAATTAAATGAATAAAAACACTTTTGTCTAAATACACTGGTAGATTTTATTTATACGACTCTAAAAACCTAAAAACTCCCGATATAACCGAGTTTTCAAATTTCACATTTTAGTTTGATACTTGATAATGGGGTTAAACCCGAAACCGGTCGTATAAATAAAATCTACTACTGGTATTTAGACAAAAGTGTTTTTATTCATTTCATTAGCTATATTTAGTTATTTATTGCAAGTATTTATTACCAATTCCACTATCATTCTGCTTTCCATAACGGATTGACGTTTGTTTATTATTTTAAGTCTAAATTCTAGTCTCTTTATTCAATTCTGAAGAGTTGTCTCAGTAGTTCACGTTATGGCCGGAAGCATTCAATTTCTTCCTTATCATTTCAGTTGTAGGAATCTTGAGATGTAGATTATTGTATACATTGAAGCATGCTCTCTGTGTTTCAATATTCAAATGCATCCGAATCTTATTCACTGGTATCTCTTTTTCGCATTGTTCACCATTGCTATTAAAATCACTACACTCGTTATTACTATTAGTACTTTCAAAGAACGCTACATTTTGAACATATAACAAAAATTCCAAGTGATTATAACCGAATTTCAACACTCAAATCGCAATCAGTTCCTGAACTGAACATTGACGACACGACGGCGGTAACCATCTCCGCATTCTATTCGTCACCGTAACATGATTTCAAATTTAATTTTATGACTCTTCAGCCAATTATAAAACTCGGTTAGTAAAAATTATCTAATACAAACCGGCAATTCTTCAGTCCATGTAGACTAATTCGCAGCCGGTTCATTTTTATGTATTGGTTTTTTTGGCTTTTGAGAGTGCCGCAACTTTAAGAATGCACAATATCGTTTACTTCGACTATACGTAATTCCAATCTAGCTTACCATCTTGTTAGATTGATGACATTTTGTAGAAATTCATATTGGGTACAGCATAAAGAAAATAAGTTTTGTCTGATTTCTACTGAGTTTTTTTGTTATGGACGGTTTCGATTTGTTAAACCATTCTCAAGGTCACTTAAGTCTTCGATTGAGGAAATACTGCTCCTGCAAATGCTTGCTGTTTGATTTTTATTACCACAGATTAAAATATTTTAATCTGTGCTATTACGAATGTAAACGAGTATTAACTGAATTATAAAATGTTATTTCTGTCTAATTCAAAGTTCATACGTTTGAAGATTGTTGTTTCAGATATATTTTGTTTTCAGTTGATACATGAAAGAAAGTATGCATGATTTAATCATCTTTGTGAAGTGTTTTTGGATGTATTTCCTTTCCTTCTTCTGAAGTCTTCCACATTTTTTTTATGAAGATGGGGAATAGAAAGGCAAAAAATTGTTTTCCAGAATAATAGTCCCAGTTTCATTTTTATATGGTATTTATGTAGCACAAACTGTGATAGATTTATCCAAAAAACGGTTTTTTTTTCATTTGTGAAGGAGTAAATAATGCAAGTAGACCATAAAATATTTTATCGCTTAAAGTATAAAGTTTTTTACCTTCGCATTCAGAAACTATTCGATTTATCAGTTCATAAAGGAATTATATGGAAATTATAGAGCGCTCAAAATATTTAATCCCTCTTTCTATATAGAAGTAGAACGACAATTTTTTTTCCAAATAATATAGTATAATGTCATTGTTTTATTTTGACTCAAAGTCAAGTAAAACTTTGTTTTATACGATTCTAACTTGTACTTTTCACTTTTACTCATTTCAAAAATTGGATTTCAAAATGGAAAATAATTATTGAAAAATAAAATGACATTTTATTTTTCAATATTTTTCAAAAAGAAATTTAAATAATATATAATTGAATGGTAAAATACAGAGATAAATTCAAAAGTAAATATTTGTAAAAGCTATTAGTCAAAATTATGGACGAGTTTGTGGTATTGACTTTATGGAACAAAGGAACGTCCAGCTTGATTAGAGTCGGAAATCTTTCAATTCACTGAAAAATGGGCTAACAATTGCTCTTTTATGTCTTATTTACAAGAACAGGGGACTTTATTCTTGACTGCCACTCAGTATTGAATTGTAATATTAAATGAATAAGATTGTGGGCAAAGTTGAGCGGAATTACTATGTTACCAAGAAGGAGTTTCTTCGCATTGTCAACACTGAGATTGGATTTGAAACAAGTGGACCTATCGACAGCAGTGATGAGCAAAAGCCAAAAGAAAGAAAATGATCTGAAATTGATTCGAAACTGACAAGGACAGCCCAGTGGAAAACGGTGGTATCTGCTGGTTTCACTCAGAGCACACGTCAAAGATGTTCTGGAACAAACCCATAGTAATCGAGCGGGAGGTGGTTTTAACGATGCAAATTCTGTGCTTTAAAAAGTCTTCTTTCAAGATTGGATGTCGAGAAAAACAGAAATAATATCTATCGGGAATCTATAGAGTCGCAGTAGGCATACTAGGACATTTTTCCTTGACTAAGAAGGCAACAAATACCTAATGGAAGTAATGGAATATTCCTCCAAATGGCCTGAAATTGGCTCTGCTCCAAATCAAGATACTGGTACTGTAGCAGAGCCGTTCCTTACACATAGTTGCCAGATATGTAGATCAGAAGAAACGATATGTCTCTTGGCATTCAGAAGCGTAGACCATGAAGTAACAGAATTTTCTTCAGCGATGTTAATAACTGGAAGAGAAATAAGATCTACCCTTTGTTTTTTCACCATATAATACTTATAAAGTGTACACTAGTTCCTGGAAAAAATCTTCCTGCTTCCGAAAATTTGACGCGAAAGACGGAAATACTTTTTGAAACGACAGGAATATAGAAATGTGATGTACAGTGTCTCCTACAATTGGTGTTACAAAAGGTATGATTAGCTAAAAATTCATGAATTCATTTTTACGATTGTGAGATTAAGTTCTGTTTTATGAAAAATGAACATCAAGAATATTTTATGTTTCTCAACAACGAAGCGATGAAGCAAAAACCATTTTCTTTTCAGATATTGTACCATTTTTGTTCATGGTACGCCAAAATGTTAAAAAGAAAAGTTGTTCATGATGAGAAATTATGGCTTTATACAAAATTCAGGAAGATTCAACTACTTTGATTTTTTATCGTGACCAAATTAAACTTTTTTTAGTTTCAAAAAAAATTCACAGAACATTATAATATCTTTGCTCTGCATGCAATATTCTTCCAAAGTATGTTCGATGAGTTTGTGAGTAAATATAATTTAAATTGATAGATCTAGCCCTTACTACGTGATAGGAGATCATAATGAAAATTTGACTCTCCACCGCAACCCGTTAGGGTTTATTATGGATCACCCTATTCAAACTCGACCAAATATATCCAGCTTCTTGACGAATCCGATAAGTTTATATGATGAGTGATCTTTCAGGTCAGATGGTAGAAATGTGGTTCTACCAAACTCTGAAAACCTGATTCGGTCCGCTGCGTGGCAGGCACAAAGTATATATGCTCTGCTGTTTCATCATTTTCCAAACAAAGACGATACACACAGTCTTCTGATAGTCCAAATCTCTGCATATGATGATTCAAATGACACTGACCTGTAAGAATGCCTATTAGACATCGTAGTTCATCCCTACTCTAGTCCAACAACTATTTGGTTTCAAGCTTCGAAGGGTGAATGAACGCCTTGGAGTGAGCGAATCCTGGAAGATTTTGCCAAAAGTCTCTGAATTATCTTGCCATCCAGGTGTTCAATGTTTGTTTGGCAAAATCTAAAACTATGTCAATGACAGGTTCTGATCCGATGAAGCTACTTGCAGCACCCTCCTTTGCAAGGGAGTTAGCGGTATCATTGCCTATGGTCTCCAGACCAGAGACAATTTGTTGAGTCTTCCTATTGAGGAAAGTCGTTTTTGGCAATTTGCTCCAAGTTAGACGTTGCTCGAGCTTCCAACATCGCTTGACTGTCCGAGAAAATTTTTATTGACTTGTGAGTGAGATGGGATTCTATCAATCTCTCCGCACATAATTCAATAGCATAAATTTCCGCTTCAAATACAGTTGCATAGGTCCTTAGGCAGGTTGATATATTTGTCCAGGGTCTGCAACTGAAAACACCCGCACCAGAACCGCAGTTGTTTTTGATCCATCTGTGAACCAACAACTATCTGTTCTTAATATTTCATTCTCCCGGAGGATCCAATACTCTCTACTCGGGAAAAGTACTTTATAAGGCAGTTCGTAGTTGACAGTTGGAGGCATAGTGTCAGAGTTCATTCCCAGAATGATGTGACTTCCAGTATCTACCAGCAGCATGTGTACTGTGCATTAGACTGCTTTGTGAAATTGGCGATGTGTACAATATATGTTGTCCACCTTGCCTCTCTCTCCAGAAAAATGTGGAGAAAAATATAGAAGGATCTCCATGCCGCTGACGGTATGGTACTAATAGCACCACAGATAGCCAGACAAACCTGTCTCTGTTAGTCAGAGAGCTTCACTCGACCCGTTTTCTGTAAAGCCTTCGGCCACCAGGCAATTGCTCCATAAGGGCAGGGACAGTCTGGATTTGTGTAAAACTTCTTCCAAATTAGCGTTCCAAGTGAGTTTTTTATCAAGGACAATGCTAAGATATTTCACCTTCGTTCCAAATGGAATGACCTCACCATTGAGGCAAAGTGGCCTTTGATCATCTAACTGTCTCCTCTTGGTGAAGAAATCATCACAGTTTTGCTGGGGTTGACAGACACCAGCTCCCTCTGGCACCAAACTGTGAACCACGTCCATCGTGGTTTATAGTTGGTGCCAGGCATTCGTATAATGACATGTGTCATGACATCTGTCATCATCCGAAGGCCGTTTCTTCGAATCAATTTAAATTTTACATCTCACATTTCAGTTTCATGTTTGAATATATATTTGCTTTCTAATTGTTATCAATTTTTATTTGAATTATTTAAAATGCTAATGACTTGTCTCAAATTCGTACTATATTTATTGAAATGAAATTTTCAGGAATATAAAGACATCGATTTTTGGCAAAGAAATACAATAAAAATGTTCTTATTCTGAAACCACGGATTATCCAAAAGAGTATAAAAATGGTGAAAATAAAAGGTTATATGGAATTTGCTAGCATTTATGACATATTTTGTCAGAATTCCCAACATGTTTTCAGTATGTAGCATTTTTTTTTCGGTTATTGTCATACTAACAATGTGCATATCTAATATAATCAATTTTTTACCCTTACCCACACTTCATTTTGTAGAGAGTTTCCAATTCAACTCCATACTAGGGATATATGTTATCCTTAGAATGTTAAGTAGTAGGTAATGGTGAAGTGGTACATCATGTTAGGTTCTCATTCTCCTTTCAGTAGTACCCTTAGATTTTCAAACTATTTTTCAACAAATCGCTTTTAATGGTTATGAATGGTTATGGTTATGTTATTAAAAAATTATCTATTAAAACTGCAATAAATTGAATGAATTCTTTATTTATTCTCAGTGGAAATTGTTAATAATTTTTCCAGTTGTACGTCGTATATATTATCATACTGTAACAAGAAGGACGTCAGTTGTAGTATACTTGCATAGACTTATAAATTTAAACATTTGGTCGGTAAAATACTTTTTCAATCTGTTTCGTTACGAAGAATTGTAAGATTTGAAAAAAATTAGCAATTTTCTACCAAGTTGAAGTATGGTCCGTCCAACTGAATTTCCATAAACTCCATTTTATGTGCGTTAGGATCACTTGAATAGCGAAAATATGATGCTCTACAATTTCCCTTCATTTTTAAAGCGAATGTTCTATGTGGAAAAGAACTATCTGGATTATTTATTTCTATTGTTCTTCTTCATTTTGCAATTATTACAGTAGTAGGCATATTGTTACCTTACTTACAGTAAGGACGATTAACAATTCACATCCATCATCAACAAAATACGGAATAAAACACGTACTTTTATTTAATATAATTTTTTTCTGCTAATGAACAATAACGACAAAATAGTTAAGGTTTGCCTTTCATCGTACAGAACTCTTATTTGGACGATACCTTGCACTCAGTGCAAGGTATTCATATCGAAAATCTAAATAAGAAAGTGAGATCAATCTTTTATAAATTCTATTCATGTCGTCAAATACTAAATATCACTAAGCTCAAGATCATATAATTTGCTTTGGTCGAATATCTGCTAGGTTATGGAATTATTGGGTGGGGCGGCGTTAGAAGGATTCACCTCCAACAGTTGGAAGTAGTCCAAAAAAACAGTTCTTAAAATAATATTATCCAAAAAAAGGACTTTTTCAAGCTATCAGTTATTCAAAGATCTGGCTATTATGGATATCCGACAATGTGTCAAACGTTGTCTGAATTTCGTTTTGAATAATCTAATATATTTTGAAAGGATATGTCATACTTATAGAGTGAGGGCAATTGTTGCTGATAATTTTAATATTTCAAAAGCCCACAAATCGGTAGGGCAGAGAACCTTTTCGTATATAGCACCCAGGATTTACAATGCATTGCCAGAAAACATTAGAATTTTAATAATGATAATAATAAAATCAGATTCAAGAAAGATGTGAAAAAGTGGATTCTCGGAACGGACAGAAACTTGTTTCAGATGATGATAGATTAAAATTAAAGGAAAGGAAAAAAAAGGGAAAAAATTGAATACAAAAACATATACCTTGCACATCGTTTGCCTTGCATGAGCTGAACAAAATGGTAAGATCCATAACTTCTGTAAATTTCAATTTGAATTCATTTGTTTTATCTTTTATATTATTTTATTGATTAGTTGAATACCTCAGCGACATTCGTGCATTTATTGTTTCCGCTCTTAATAAGGTGTCATGGACAGGTTCACTAGAACCTAAATGACTGCTCTGTTTTGTTTGCAGTACTGTGAATTATGAAAAGTTTGTTGTATTTTCGAACTGCAAATGAATTATTATAATAATTATTATTACTCAGTGTATCAAAGATAGATATCTGAACAAATGTGATTCGTTGATAATTTCTTCAATTTTCAGACCGTGTGGCGGATTATAATGTCTACAACTTATTTATTGCAAAGTTTCTACGGTTTTAGTACTTTCACAGTTAGTAAATTTTATATCGTAGTTATAAATTTTAACGTCAAATTCGGAATGACTGTCAAATATTCCGCATGCTGGAAAATTTGAATTGTCAATGTTTGAGTTGAAAAATGAAATGTGTGTGAAGATTAATCAATAAAGTGCTGTTGAAACAAAGCAATTGTTAATCAGTAGGTTGGGTTGTTTGGAGCAGTAGACACTTCCTTTAGTTTATAGTTCTGTGTGCCAGTTTGTAGACTTGTATCGGGTGCACAAATTGATGACGTATGCGCATTCTTTCGTCAAGTCAACTGTAACTATTAAGGTTTGGAAGGTTATATATTCATAATTATTTCTCTGTTTGAGCTTCATAAATTAATGAAATATATGAGATTTTCAATTTTTTCATATTGTTAAATTATCTGAATCAATATTCTGACACACTGCTACGCAACGGCAAATTTGCCAGCAACGTAGCAAATCAATTCGTATCTATTGAAATGTATGGTGAAGTTACGCAAGAAAGAAAAAAAACCTGTTTTTTCATTCTACTTCTCCAATAGTACCTAGAATAAAGAAAATAAATTCATTTTGTTTGGCCAACTATCAACATAAATATTGCTGCATATATACTTGAAGAAATTCAAAAGTAATACTATTGCAAGTGATGCCATTAATATTAGGGTAGTGACGTAAGAAGATATCACAATCACAAGATAATTGCTAGATTCACATATTAACCAAGTATCATGCATTATATATATATTAAGAAAGTTATGAGTTTTTATGAACGAGATAATGAAGGAAGTAAAGAAAAATATAATATTACAGTAAATTTCATTGCAGACGTCTGGTACGAATATTTATGGAAAAGTAAATGATATATTTCAACTGATGAATAGTTTGGCAACACTCTCAGAGACCCGACTTATCTCAAATAATTCTAGCTAGATTTTGCAGAATCAAACGATAATTATCATTTACTATTTGTTTCAGATTTGGTTCGAAGTAGAGAAGAAAAATTCATTCTGTTGAGTGCGACAAAATTTATATGATTCGTACCGAATGGGGCAGAATTTAGTTACCCCTATTCTGATGGATTATATTCAATTAATGAGAAGGTTGCCTTCTCATACTTCCTTATTTCTACCTCTTCTCTTTGCCAGTACCTGGTTAGGTATATCGTAGTCCTCTGAGGAAATAAGATCTGACAGAATTAATACAACATTTCTGAATAGTAGTCATTATAAACAATTTTTTCATTAGTGATGGTATGGGAGCTTTATTATCCTCGAAGTAATTTGGAGCGATCATGGACTGTTCACATTCGACCTCTTCAAAAAGGTATGTACTTTAACAATACTCTTTTAATTTTATATAGATTAAATTATTGTGGATTCAAAGGTTAACTTTGCCGAAATTATTGATTTTGTATGGCTATCGGTCACTGTAAGATTGCTTTTATTACCTGTGATTCACTGTTTGGAACCTTTGATGTAGTAATTATTACTGAAGTTTTATCCCAACACAAAACCGTTATTTCAACTCTTCGAGACGGGTTTCGATCACCAAGTGATCATCTTCAAGAGGAAGTTCAACCTGAAGATGATCACTTGGTGATTCAAACACGTGTCGAGATGTTAAAATAACAGTTTGGTGTTGGGAAAAAAACTCCAGTATTATTAATTGTTTTTATTATTTGTAGCGATCAGATGATGAGGATTCTTATAAAATATATTTAAGTTTTATAAGTAACATAACTTTGTCAATTTCCATTATTTTTTGACAGAATTACTAGTGAACAGAGAACTAAGTTAATCACGTTTTCTGTGGTTGTGTGATCCATAGTTGAATAAAAACATGTAAAGAAGAAAACATTTTTTTCTTTGAAAATGAAAATAAAAAAACGGACATCTTGTGTACGTGACTTACTATAAAATAATCTCTGCGTAGCTCATTTGTTGCTACTTAATTATAAGAAAAAAATAGATTTTGATCTACAAAACCTAATGGTCATTCCGAATCCTCTTGAAACAAAACATTATAGTGTTATAACTCTATAACTTTTTTCGATAAAACATTTTTGGCATGTTGATATTTTTTAGATAAAATGTGAGTGGTAATTAAATTTATTCAATTCTGCTACTTAAGTAGACTATGAAATACTTTTAATGAGAAGTTTGCGTTGGTCCCACTTCCATATTTGAAAGTAAATGTGCATTCAGTCAGTGCTGTGTATTTCGTTAACTCAAATTAAAAATGTGCATCTCTCGTAACAAAACTCGTCACGTCCGAGTTATTTTCAAAATATCTTATTGAGTGTCACGAATATAATTTTATATATGAGTTTCGCCACTTTGCCTCGCTGTAATACTTGTATTGACATTAACATTTTATTTTCGTCATTCGATTATGTTGCCTGACGCAGAGGTATTCAAATTTTTGTCGTGAAGAAGTCAATTAGGTACATTTTCTATCTACAGAACAAAGAAATAGAACCTTAAGCTGCGTTCTCACTGAGTTGACATTGTCGATGGAGGAAGTCGATTAGTCTCAGTCATAATATCCTTTTTTTGGAACTTCTGTCCAAGGGCACCGAAAATTATGATCCAGGGCTCATTCGATTCGGAATGGCATCTAGCAACTTTTTGAAATATTTCAAGAGGGGCTCAAAAAATTGCAAAAGTTATAAACAATTTAGTAAAAAAGGGGGGGTTTGGATTTTTGCAAATATCTCGGGAAATAATAAAGATATCCGAAATTTGAAAAAAGATTAATATTACTGGAGTTTTTTCCCAACACCAAATCGTTATTTTTATACCTCGACACGTGTTTCGATCACCAAGTGATCATCTTCAAGAGGAAGATAAAACTATAAATTTCTCAACACTAAAGCTATTTAT
>WOGN01007204.1:0-11971 GCA_015342105.1 Leptinotarsa texana | reverse complement strand
TTATAGCATTTGTAAGTAACATGTTTCCTGGTTCAACGTCAGACAAGCAAATATTTTTGATGAGTAAATTGAATAATCATTTAGAACCAGGAGATATGCTACTTGCAGATAAAGGCTTCCTAATTCATAATGTTTTAAAGCCTGGAGTGACCATTAATGTGCTTCCATTTCTAATGAGCAATCAGTTCACTGAAAGTGAATCCATGAGGACATTAGAGATAGCAATAGCCAGAATTCACGTAGAGTGGGCAAATGCTAACACCAAAAATTTTAAAATTAATTCCAAGTTCAATGAAGAAATTTTCTTCTGCAATATTTCAAGTTATATGTTCTCTTGTTAACTTACAAAACCCTTTAGTTAAAATATTGCAAAGGAAAATGAATGAATTTTCATTTTACCTTTTTTTAAGAAACCATTGAATGTTAAATTTTTACTTTTCCAGAGTTTTTAATAGAATGACTTTTTTATAGATTAATTTTTTATTATCAGAAAGTTATTTTTTGATTTGTGCAGATTCTACTTTTTTCAGAGTTCTCTTTTTCTAGTTCTACACAATATAGTTTGAATAATTCATATTTGTTACGTGTATTGAAATGAAAGGTGATTTAATTTAGGTTTTCATATAACTATTTTTCTATTTTTTTCTCTAAGTCAATATAAAAAGAATACAAACGGTGTATGCTTTGGCGTTGAAATAAATTGAGCTAAACAATTTCACTGCCATTATATCAACTCGTTAATCGTAATTAATTTACGATTATTTCACAATATATCTGATATGAATTTTTATTTAAAAATCAGCAAATCAATTAATTACATATTTTCTCATTCATCTCAGAATACAAAACAAGCAGTAACTGCATCAAGTAAATGAATAGCAAATGTGCTGTAGGTATATTGATATTTACAAATATTTAATGTTTTTCTGTAATAATATGACTGTGTTGGCTGGAAGACTTAGTCAATGGCCTTTTGGTATTCACCAATAAAATACTTGTATTATTATTATTATTATGTCTGTGAAGAATGATTTACTTTTAGTATAAGGAAACATCACATTTTCCAATATCAGTAAACAATGTCAAAATTCATTTGCATATATTAAAAAATAATAAATACAATACATCATGAGCTTATATAAGTGAGATATTCATTCAAATAAAACTCTTTCAGTATAGGAATATTTTTTCCCAACTCTTATCCTTTTCAATTTTCTTAATGGCAACATCAGCAGTGGTCCATACATCTAGGTAACAATAGTCTCTTCCAGTAATGTGTATGTAGCTGCCCCTGAATTAGATCATAATAATTATCATCTTTATTGATAATATATTCACCATTTTTACTGAATAAAATATCACTTTTCTTCAAATTATCTGCCAAGGTGGAGTTCTTCAAGGTATACGGACACTTGACTTCCATTATTCCATCTGAAAAAGCAGTCCATATGGAGAGGCCCCCAAAAATCCACAAGCATGTAGGCATAGTCCTGTTCGCATGACCTTTTTTTCCGTTAGTTTTTCAAAAGATTGAATCCCATTAATTTCGTTCTGGCGCCCCTATTGAATTTGTTTCATCTTTTCCAAGTCAGAGCTTCCTGAAAATAAAATTCTGTGAGTTTGCTAATCATTATATGGAAAAAAATGCCAAATTTTCTTTTTTTTGAAAATACTTTCATTGAAATGAATCATTTGATGTACAATATGTGTAGAAGATAGGAATTACAATACTTCTATGAAAAAAATATAATAATAAATTTTACAAATCGTCTCTGTTAATATACACGTCATGTATATCTTTCAAATACGCTTGATTCATTCATAGTTAATATAAAACAGCTAATCCACTGCCTACATGGCGCAATAGGCACTGAATCATATAGAAATTGCTTTTTTGTTAAATTTGTATACTGACCATGAGAAATCAAATAGATAGAATTTATAGGAAATATCTACACAATAAATCAAAAATAGAGACTGAAATGGATCAAACTCCTATGAATAAATAATATGCATATTTATTTGTGAAATTTGTTTGATTTCAGAAGTATTGTATCCTATTTTTTTGGAAAAGGAAATCTCAAAAAACTGTTCTTTAAAATTAATTCTAGCCACAAAAATAGTAGGCTTTAAAAACTACACTTGAAAAACATTTTTGGTTGTTAGGCCATTGTTAGCTATCTCTACTCTTATTGTGAATAGACTACTGATATTATAGATTGTTATGATTATCTTATGGAGAAAGTTTGCACTTGCAATATATATTGTCATTGAAGCTTGATACTTAAAAAATATTTCAACCTACATTTGAATTAGGAAAAATTAAACCTTTCAAAATTAATAAATGTGATATATGAAACTGTGATACAAAGATCAGTGAAATTTGAAAAAAAAGTATTATTCATTGTTAAGAACGTCTTACCCGATAATTTTTTGAACAATGATAGAGTTTACCTCTGTCTACAAGCCGCCTTCAGTATTTCACTAAAATTGGAGGAAGTCAGTCTATGTTTTCTGCTGATGAGCCATGCTTGGTTGTTTGCCCCTCCGTTATCTGAGCAACTTCCAGAATTTTATCCTCTTTAATGGCTAACATGCTCTGAGAAAAAAATGTGCTGATTGTAACAGCTCCTCTATGTCTACAGTTAATGTTTGGGTCTTCTTGCATAAGCAACAATAAACCACCACTGCTGTTCACTGCCTCTAAATTATTTTTGAATTCATGAAGATGTTCCTTGCTGGGACTTGCTCCTTCCAATGGATCAAATTAATTCTCAGTTGTTATTTCATTTGGTTCTTCGACTTCTGTTGCTCGAGGAACCCACATACAAGCCACATCAGTTCTTGAAATATTGGAGTATGCATGTAATAGCACACAAATCATATGATGGCATACAAATTGTCCTCTGGGACAGGTGCAGGTACAGGCTTCAATTTCATAATTAAACTTCAATAACACCTGTAAATACAATAATTCAATAAACAATAACAGTTTGAGTGGAATAGATATAGGCACATAGTTCATGTTATTACTGAATCTAATTCATTTGAAAGTAGTCACACAGTCATACTTTTGTAGACATGATCTAAACTTTTTCTGTTTGCAACTATGCAACTACTTTCAATATATTCTAGTACCATGTGTCCGAACCAGAACAAACCTAATAGGTAAATAGCTACATAAAATTGCCATAAATATGCTTACGAACCCACTCAGTAAATAAAATGAATTTACATTCCTTAAATTGCCTTGATTGGAATAAATTATTGGTTATGAATAAAAACTCACCTTGATATCATAGCTCTTGTCCCTCATGCTTGCTTTCACTTTTCCCTTAATGATTTTTCAATGCTGCATCAAAATTGCACATTTCTAAATATTAAGACGAAAGACTGTTCACCTCTCTGTATGCATTTTAAATCGTCACGAAAATAATCATTAATTGCAGATAAATTTATAATATTTGCCATTGTTACTTCTGATTACAAAGTGATTATTACTACTGGAATAGAAGCTTGTCTGAGTTTAGTTTGGAATATGAAACTTCTTTAAAATTCCTATGAATTTATATTAATTTTTATCAATTTTAATCATTATCTCAGGTAACTGAATTGAATGGATGAACATTGATTAAGTTTTAGGTTAGTAGTGGAGTGGGAGCGGAATTTGTTGACAGCTGTGACGTTACATTTACCTGAATTGATCTACGAAAATAGAAATTTTTTAGAACATCACTAGTTTCATTTCAATATAAAAAAATTATAAAAGGGAATTTCGATAATGTTCGATATTGATACATTTAGAAATCATGAAGGTATCTAGCTCAAGATGTTTAAGAGCTAACATTCATTATGTACTTGTGTAGTTTCTAATTGAATTCAAACCTGCATAAGGTTCCCATGTAAAATTTTTTTAAGTTGGAACTCGCGCCAAAAGTGAAATCCTAACCTAACTAATATGGTCTATGGCTATGGGATACCCTCAGAGTAACTTGAGAGGATACTTTTTCCTCCTTTCAAATGGAGATTTTATTCCGTTATAATGAACAGTTGATGTATATCTTGTTCGGGTATAGGATTGATGGGACATTTTAAAAAAATGTGGTTTATTGTTTCAGGTTGCCCGCATTCACAATTTGGACTACTGCTAGCCCTTATAGGAAATAAATGATTTTTGCAACTACAGTGCCCTGTTTTCATTCTAATAATACTCGTTATGTGTTTTCTTTACATATTTATTATTTTCATGTACCACGATTTCATTAGATATTCAGGCTGGATCCTAAAATACATTTTGCCTTTGTTTTGAATTTCAGGTTTCCATTGTGTGTGAAATAATATATTTATTATTCGTTTCAGGTGGGACATGAAGCTTTTGTTATCTATTTTTATATCCAGTGGAATATTGAAACGAGTGCCAATTTTTGTTAAAGTATCAGCCTTTTTTTACCTTGTATTTGTTGGTAATCTGGTATCCATGCTATTTAAAAAATTTTGTTGTTTGTAATTGTTCTTTATTTACCTCTCTTCTATAAATGAAATATAATCAGTATTTGATAATGTATTCGAATTTTCAAAAGGGGGACATAAATGCTATAACTGCGGCAGATAATGCCATTCAAAGCGGGACTGTCGTTCACATTCAACATCCGACGAAAGAAGAGACTGACATTCGGGGTGAAGCGAATTAGACCGTTGGGGCTCGGAAAATTAAATTCGGCCAGTGTTAGGGAGGTACATTGGCTGCTGCATTCCCAGCCTCCAGGTATTCGATTTCCACGATAGGGGTTCTCTCTGACCCGGAGGATAGCAACTTGTCCAGGGATACGGACAGAAAATTTGAGGAATCACCTGACCATGGTAAAGTACGGTCGTTAACAGCCTCTGAGGGTGACACTACCTTCATAACAAGGCAAGACATCATGGTAACGCAGAAGGAGGATCTGGTCTTCAAAACCGTACAAGAATGGATTGATAAAGGAGTGAGGCAATAATGGCAATAGATTTTCAAGCACAGCCAGCAGGATAGAAATACTGGCTCTAATGGGATTCCATGTGCATTCAAGTTGACTTACCCGGAAATGGGAAAGCCCGGATGGAAGAACCCATAAATTCCAGATAATCCTTCCAAAGACGTCTATCTCGAATATCCTTGAACAACTCCACGATGGTCGCACTGAAGGACATTTCGAAGTAAATAGAACTCTAGCGAGAGTGTCTGAGTGTAACTATTGGGCCAATTTCGGCCGAGACGTGAAAGAGTGGTGTGAACTTTGTAATCTGGGCTCTTCGAGAAAGGGTCCAAAGAGAGAGAGGTTGAAGCAATATCTCAGAGGGTGTCTTTCGAGAGAATCGCAGTTGACATTCTGGGATTACTTCCTATGACTACATCCGGTAACAAGTATCTAATGGCTGTGATGGATTATTTTTCCAAATGGTCTGTAGTAGTAGTCTTAACCAATTAGGAGGCTCTTTTGCCAAACGTAATTGCCAGATACGGGGTACCCAGGAACTACAATCGGAGTCGCAATTTCGAATCGAATTCATTGAAGGAAATGATGACTTTGTTGGGAATGAGGAAGACAAAAACAACTGCTCTTCACCTACAGTCCGATGAAATGGCCGAGAGTGATAGTAGTACCATAAATAACTACCTTTCGATGTTTGTCTTCGAACCCAAAGATACTTGGATAAATTGGTTCCTCTTTTTTGTTGGCACACAGGAGCTCCTAACATGACGCAACAGGTTACACACCACCTCCGTTGTTAATTGATAGGGAACTGAAGCTTTCGATAGATTTATTGTGTGGCAGTTCATCCGATGGATCTCAAGAGGTACCTCTTTCAGAGGGAGAGACTGGAAATTGTACGCAAATTTGCCAGAGCCAAATTACATCTTTCCAGCGACAGGATAAAGATAAGATTTTATAAAAAATCGCTACCGGTGAGCTTCAAGAAGGGCGATGCGGTGTGGCTCTAACCCCCACGTCGGAAAGGTTTGTGTCCTAAGTTGCAGAGATCACGGCAAGGACGTCACTTGTTAACCAAAAAGATCAACGATCTGGTGTGCAGAATCTAATTGTCACACAGAAGCAAGTCTGAAGTTGTCCACATAGAGAGACTGAGTCCTTACATGGGTCGTGATGTTTCCCTTAGAATGTTGTTCGGGGCGAACAACCCCAGGGAAGGGGTAATATTGTAAATCATGCCCTAAAGAAAATTACGCTGGCTGCCACTGGTAGCCATGAATCAATTGTGACGTGGCCAAAAGCGCGCTAGGCCAAGCGACGTTTCGCGGCTGCTTGATGTTCGCACCGTCTCGATGGAATCCCGGCGAATATTCAACCGGCTTCGAGGAATTTCTGAGGAATTCTCCACCGGTTTCGGGATAGTTCATGATTAATTAGAGGTTTCTAATGTGAGGTTGTGAATAAACACATTTTATACGACAGCGGTACTGGCTGGGGGCCCGTGGTGCGTGCCTATAAATAGCGCGTCGAAGGCTGCGCTTCGCCCTATAGCACTTTATGTATAGCAGCGAATGCACGCGTTTATATCTATAGTCAGTATCAGCATTGCACCCGGGATACATGTATTAGCACACCAAAGTACCTGAGTAAACATAAATACGCCTTACGCAGTCGTAATATCCAGTCATTGGAGATTACTCAAGATGTGTAAACCTCTGAAGAAGCTGAAGAAGCTAGCCACTCGCGCCAGCGAAACTTCAGGAAGAAATTACAAAAATAGTGATAGTTTACATTATGAATAATATAATTTTTGTTTATGATCACTTTGTAAGTTTCTCCGAAAACTACAAAGTCATAATACTCGTTAACGTAATTACCATTTTAAATATTTTGTTTCTAGAAGAACCATTCATGAAATAAAGAAACAAAGATTAGATACAATACAATTGAAAGGTTAAACTGAAACCAGAGGTTCCAGTTTAACCTTTCAGTAGAGACATTCAACAAAAAATAAACTACATAAATTACCAGAGCAAGTCTAGAATGTTTTTTCTAATATCTTGAACAATTGCTTGTACTGGTACGTTGATAATCTTATCGATCTAATCTTATTAATATTCAGATAGACATTTTAATCTCATTTTTTATTTATAGAAATAATATATTAACTAACTGTTGTTTCGATACTTAGATACTCGCAAATCAATTATTTCAATAAAATAACTCGTATTGTCGAAGTTAAATAGTTGAGAATGTCTCTAGTTGATCTGGGCCCCACTGGTAGTTTACCGACCAATTATGAATATTATATTTCGGGGGGTATCAAGCAAGGACTTTCAGTGGATAATCCTCACTTCACTCTGAACAACAGGAACATTTCGATATACAGTGGAGCTATGCACTACTTCAGGGTGCCAAAAAATTACTGGAGGGATAGGTTGAGGAAAATGAGAGCAGCCGGATTGAATACAGTTGAAACATATGTTCCGTGGAATTTACATGAACCTCGACCAGGTAATGATTCACCAATTTTTAATACCGGGTGTCAACGAATCAGTCACAACTGGCATTAGTCAATGAAAACAATTGTCATAACTTGTACAGTATTAGGGGTATCAAAATGAGATGAATAAGTGAATGGTAGTGAATAAGAGAATAGTTTTCGCATATTTTTTCATTATCAGTAACTTACGATTTCACCGAAACGGCGGTTTAAACTTTCATTATTGCATTGAGTGGCCATGATCGGGCGAAAACTGATATAATGAGCTCATGAGATATTAGAAAATTAAATTCGTAAAGTTTAAGTAACTGGTATGATGAATGAGAATGAGACAAATTGGCAAAATTATATTTCTGAGAGTTGCTATCATTTTTCAAATGGTGACCATTTTTTCACAAGTATTTTCCGAAAAATAGATTTTTTCTGATGTCGAGAATTTAAGTTTCAGTCATATCAAGAATTGCATGCTGACGATGGCAATACTACTAATAATAAATTTATTGTGGTCATATGATTACATACATGATAATAAAACAACATAATGAGATGATAAGAACACAAAAAATCAAGCTTAGGTGGAAGGTAGCACCTAAACTACCTTCCACCATTCCGAAGAAAATTAATATACAAAATTGGTATCCTAAGTGAGTTTTGATATAAAGCGATGGTAAACAAAAGAGAAAAAATATTGACAAGTGTTTACAGTAACAATTAGAAGTGGAAATATGTTTTCCTGAAAACTGAGAGGAAGAGGAGGAGGACCAGCCCAACCAAAAAAAGAGAAGAGAAGAATAGCTTTCGATGATAGATCGTACTATGTTACAGGCATAATTCCATGGTTTTTCCTCACCCTGAGACTTTGCGTCATGTCCTCTGCACATAAATTTTTTTCCGTTTTGCGTAAATATACAGTCCTCACTTCTTGCCATCTTGTACAAGTAAAGAGTGTATGCTCTACTTCTTCTGCTTGACAATATGGACAATTTGGGAATTCAGATCTCCTGCGATCATAAAGATATTTGCGGAAACAACCATGCTCTAAAAGTGCCTGGGAAAGGAAATAATCCACTTCACCAAAATGTTCATTGATACAAACCTGTATATCTGGTATTAGAGAGTATGTCCATCTTACATGAATTGCTCCTTTCAATTTTTGGTGCCAGCTGTGCATTACATCAACTGGTGCTTTCGATCTCGGTAAACCTGAGGACTTTAATGATCTATCTAACAAGTGAACCCATATAGTTAACCCAAATTTTATCTACTT
Organism: Leptinotarsa texana; assembly: GCA_015342105.1. Taxonomy (NCBI): domain Eukaryota; kingdom Metazoa; phylum Arthropoda; class Insecta; order Coleoptera; family Chrysomelidae; genus Leptinotarsa; species Leptinotarsa texana. The sequence continues at coordinate 3,231 of WOGN01007204.1, read as the reverse complement.
CATTCTATTCTCTGCGGTATTGGGTTCAACAAAATCAATATGCAGTGAGAGAGGGCAATTTCAAATTTGATGCCAAATGAATATTTGGCATCACTGTCTGGTCTGGAAACAGAGTCAGTTAAGAGGACGTTAAGCAATTTCACAACAAATTTACTTCCAACCAGATAGAGCACCTCTTCGTAATACCAGAGGAGTTCTTAATCACTTGATGGACAGCTCACCAGATCTCATTGTGACAGTTTTTTTTTTTACGTTGAAGGAATTGTTTGATAAGCAAGAGCCCCATACAACCACTATCGAAATCTTGGAAGGAAGGCTTATGGTTGAGAGAAACAATTGACCGAGCTGAAATATGTCTCGAAAATGGAGAATGCACTTTGAAGATTTACTACACTGACATTTTCCTTAAATTTGGATATTGAAATTTCAAATATGGAGATGGAGAAGTAGAAAGACAAAACCTTTCTTTGCCAAAATTATCTACTTTAATAGCTTATTTTTGAAGTAAACTTGAGTAGATATAAAAAAATGTTAACCAAAAAAGGTTCTACATTGGATACAGACATTTTGATTGAAATATTTTTGGGAATAGTGACTTATTGGGATCTACGTAACAGCGGAGTATTTGACATGTATATTTTTGTAATACACCTTTTTTATCTCCTATAATTCTTATTATTACCTACTTTATTTTACTTATGATGCACTGTTTGGAACCTTTGGTGTAGTAATGAATATTACTGAAGTTTTTTCCCAACACCAAATCGTTATTTTCAACACCTCGACACGTGTTTCTATCACCAAGTGATCATCTTCAAAGAGGAAGATTAAAACGGTTTAAACTTCCTATTTGAAGATGATCACTTGGTGATCGAAACACGTGTCGAGGTGTTAAAAATAACGATTTGGTGTTGGGAAAAAACTCCAGTAATATACTTTATTTTAGGTGAATTCGACTTTGGAAATGGCAACAACGACATGTCTGAATTCTTGAATTTGGAAGAGTTTTTGAAAACAGTTCAACAAGAGGATTTGTTCGCTATAGTCCGACCAGGACCATTCATTTGTGCGGAGTTCGAATTCGGAGGTTTTCCGAGCTGGTTGCTGAGAGAAGATGATATTGAAGTGAGAACTTCGAATCCTGTTTACATGAAATTCGTTACCAGATTTTTCAATGTTCTCTTACCAATACTTGCATCCCTTCAATTCACAAACGGTGGACCGATATTGATGTTTCAAGTGGAGAACGAATATGCCGTTTCGGGAAAAAAAGATTTAGATTATCTGAAACTTTTGAGGCAACAAATGTTAGATCATGGTGAGTGTAGCAATAATTGAATAGGAAAATTCTATATTTTATTTCTCCAAATTTACGGAATTGACATGTCGGTATAATTAATGATTGTTTTGAGAAAAAACTTGATTCGTATGTGGAAGGTACACCTATTTCTCCACATAAACAAAAAAATGATCAAATGCATTTGTCGATGCATTTCAAAGAATTTGATGATGTGAATTTATTTTTTAAGTAACAAGAATTGTTAATATGTTATCATTCTTTTTTCTAAAACCTTTTTAGGTAATAGTAGATCTTTTTTTACTAGGGTTATTTTCGGAATATACAGGGTGGGCCATCAAGAACTTGACACATGGAGGTTTTGGGTACTAATCTTGCAAATTCGATAAAACGCTCAGACAAATCGATTTTTATTGGTAAGAGGAAATACATTTACAGCGTCGTCATTTCAACCCCGGAGCAGAGAGGTGAACAACCCTTGAAATTTCAATAGGGAATAGGGGACGAGTCACACATCGTTTGAAAGATCTTGGAATTCTCTAAACAATGGTGTACATTTTTTCAAATTTGGACGTATTCAAAAAGAATCTTTCCGATAATTAACTTTTTCAATACTGTTAATAGTGTAATGAATCTGAGGCCGGCCCTGACCGTTATCACCAGGCGCATGACATCGGCAAAGGAAGCGGTCTGACTAGCCGGGAAAATTTCGGGTGCGACGAGAAGGAATCTGCAATGTTCGTTGCCGCTATATAAGCGGCCTTCCGTCCCTAGAGGGGGCAGTCTGTACTTAGAAAGTGAATCGTGCGTTTAAGGAAAGGAACCTAACTGTGAAGATAAATAGGTGTTAGTTACTAAGTGTTGAATATAAATTAGTTGCGCTAGTGATATACTGTTGAAAATAATTTGTTTAAGACAGTTAATTCTTCAATTCGTTGCAATAGCAACAAATTGTTGTACGCTACTGCTCAGTTGGAATGTATTTGGAAATCTTTCATTTGTTTCTTACGCTACTTTATTGTTGATTTTTTAGTTCTTCTCTGATAAGAAGACTATTACAATTGAGAAATGGTTAAAAATGCCGTTTCTATTTCTCATTTTTATGTTAAAAGTGATATCTACATTATTACTTGTAGTGAGTGCCGTAAAGTATTGCTAAATAAACAATGGTTTACACAACTGCAAGATCCGCTGAACTGTTCAATCAACAACACGTATCGCGACAGTATGTTTTCGATTTAATTGCAAAATTTCGCGCAACCAGATCTGTAACAAATAAAAAACGGAAAATTGAACTACCAGCAACAAATGAGGCGACACAAGTGGCAATTCTGGGCCATTTTGAGCTTGACGATACTTTGAGCACAAGAAAGTTAGCATTTGTTTCACACTTCACACACCACACACACCAAGTTTCAAACCCATAATAAATATTTTATATTTTCACTATTTTTCCGCACTCCTGCTTTTTCTAATTAAGAAACAATAGTTTATTGTTTTTTTAACAAAAAATACAGTGGAATTTAATCTTAATTGAAAGGAACTGAAAATAAACATGTATCTATACCTAATAGCAAAAATAACACGAAAAAAAGACTCACAACAATAAATACACTACATTTCTGTATGTCTTCCATCGCGTTCTATGCAGATAATGGTCCTTCTTGATACATCTTTTATTGAGTTGCTGATACTCAGAGGGTTTATGTTTAAAATAGAGTTTCTAATAACAGTTTCTAGGTGATTCACGTCACGAAAAGGTCTTTGTTTATAAACGATTTGTTTTAAGTAACCCCACAAGAAAAAATCTAGTGGGGTTAAATCTGGCGACCTAGGCGGCCATATTTGCTCCATATTTCGCCCAATAACTTTGCCCCTAAACATTTCTAATAGTTTCTCTTTGACTTGTCTTGAACTATGAATAGGAGCCCCGT
>WOGN01007203.1:0-11972 GCA_015342105.1 Leptinotarsa texana | reverse complement strand
ACATTTGTCATCATCTGGCGATTCATTGTTAAGTGTTCGGAAGTCGTCCGACCCTACTCAGATGACTTCTTACTGTGTGGGTACAAAGTTGTTACTTATATATCGTTCTTGATTACCTAAATTCGGTACCTGAATTTTTCTTCTTCTCGATATTATTTCTTCTCCCTGTCAAGGTTTGAAATGTTAGATCGAAGGTTTTTAACGGACAGGAACATGTTGAAATGATTCTTCGGGTTTGTTCCATGTGGTGTATTGTCATCCTCTGTGAGAATAAATTTCGCAACGTTTCGACAAAATCACATTTGTCATCATCAAGAATGGTATATAAGTAACAACTTTGTACCCACACAGTAAGAAGTCATCTGAGTAGGACTGGACGACTTTCGAACACTTAACAATGAATCGCCAGATTCATTAAATTAGGAGTTTCCCACTCTCAAAAAAGTTATACTGAAAAATATACTGAAACAATTCTGTGAATTCATCAGCACTAATTGAAACATAATAAATATATCATTCCATTGAAAAATGAAAAATGTATTACATCTAGAAATGAGCGAGATATAGGTTTCTCACTTCAAAAAATAAACCCACAAATGAAGTATTTTAAATGAGTGGTATGATGGGTTCTTCAAAGAATATCACTCACTCAAAGTTATTCAAACTTTGCTCACCAGGAGAGTTTTTCTGATATTTGTTCAACAATGCATCAGCCATTGTTTCAATATTAATACCTGGAACAAAATGTATATTACCGTTCAATATCACTAATTGAAAGTGGCACAATAATATTGGAATAACAAATTTTTTCAAATAGGGACCTTTTTTTCATTATAGATATTAATAAAGCAATAAATTCACAAGGCAAGAGTACATCACTTTCGATATTTTTATAGCGTTTCATTTCAAACAATTACCATCATCAAAGACAACAATTTCAAATTGCGGTCCTGTTGTTACATTTTCTGCAAATTGTTTCGATTTCTTCAAAATACAATTCAGAAATCCTAACAAATTTGACAGGTAGGAACCCTAATACAATGAAATTCGTACTTTTTCGTTTAATAAATTTTTGTATTGCCGTTATCCTTCTTTCAAGGCTTATTTTTCCCTAATCAATTATAATTCTCAATATTTTTATGATTGTCAATCCTGGAAGTAACGAAAATATCAGCTTTTTGGTCAAAATTCGATTGTTGTATAATTTGGTATGATCAAATAGCATCTCAATTCATTTAACATCTTAAACGCGTAGGCTTTGCTTGGTTTTTATGGCAGGAAAAATGAATGCGTTGTTGAAATCTATTTAGAACTGTCAAACGTTTATGAACATATCAAAGATATATTCAAATGATGAAAAGACTGATATGCTATTCAATAAAAATCCTCTTCTGACCAGGAATATGTATGTTGAGCTATACATGAATCGTCGTATTCCAAACATCCAAATGTTTAAACGATTAAAAAGGAATTTGAGGGACTGTGGTGCATTAGAAATAAAGAAAACAAGGAAATGTGTGGTTACTGGAAATGTGAGGAATCAATAAAATGAAGCAAATATTGCCACATCAAAATTTACACAGTGAAAACATCTTTTTTTATTTGGGATTGATATATGCTAATTGAGATTGTTTTTTACGAGAAATTGCTCATGAAATGGGGATTTCTCTAAAATCCACCAGAACTATTAAAAAAAACAATTATAAATGCTACAGGATATGCAAAGTTCAATATCTCAATGAAAGGGATTACGGAAGGAGAGTACGATTTGCGAAGTGGTTAAGACGTAGAAATAGGGAAGTTGGGAATATTTGTAAAAAAATAATATGGACGGACGAATCAAAATTCACCAACAATGGTTGGTTTGAGAAAAATATCCATTATGGTTGGAAAAATACAAATGAACATTAACATAGGGAAACCAATTTCCAGGAAAGGTTCGGAATAAATGTTTGGTTAATAATTGTGGGAACAAATATCCTTGGCCCTCACCAACACTGGTTGATTTGAGAGAAATATTCATTATAGGTGGAATAATACAAATGAATATTTACATATAGGGAAACCAATTTCCAAGAAAGGTTCGGAATTAATGTTCGGTTGGGTATTGTGGGAACAAACATCCTGGGTTCTTTCTTTTACGATGCTCATTTGAATAGTGAAATGTATCTCAATTCTTCATTCAATGAATTCGATGGCTATTTAGATGAATTGCCACTGAATATCCGTCATGAAATACAGTATTTTCACATCAAGAACAGATATAGACCATCTCAAACAAAAATAAGAGATGGATATATTAGTTTTATACTTATTATTGCTAGAAAATCGCCACAAAAATTGTCTGGACCAACAACTCATGAGCATTCAACAAAAAGGACGTCATTTCGAGCATTTAGCTTTGATTTACATTATTGCTTAAATTTTTCCCAAAATTCCATGATAAAATAAATTGTTTTTATGTTTGATTGTTGTCCCTGATGATGGTGGTTATTTCAAATGAAACAGTATAAAAATATCAAATGTGACATACCTTCGGATTGTGAATTTATCGCTTTATCAATATCTGTAATATAAAAGACAGGTCCGTATTAAAAAAAAAGTTGATGGCGGTCATGTTATCACGAAAAGTTTTATCGAATATTTATTATTACAACGTCATAGTACACTTTAAATGCAATAAAATTTATTTTACATTTTTTTGTATTTTCCGAAATAACAATTCCATTCGAAAAAAACGAAAAACAGTATTTTTGGTTTTTCCCGTATTATACGAGAACGGCAAGAGTCACCGTAAATTTTCTGCGACCATTGTAATGTTCCCGATGATAGTTACCTTTTTTCCTTTTTAATCGTCTTTGTATCTGTTACGGTTTGAAAAAGAGCAATGTTACCACATGATGAAATAAACTTTCTGTAGAGAGTACAAAAGAAGAAGTCGCTGTACTACCCAATTGGGAATGAATACAAGATTGACGAGAATGTATTGAAAAACTTCACAATTCCTAGAATGATAAATACTCGTCAAGTGAAAAACATTATTGTTGATTGAAAATTTTATCGAATTACACTTGAACTTTATCGGCGTCTAATTTAATTACGCTTCAGTAGAATATTCATGGCAAATACTGAATCCTAAATGGTGTCAAGACATTGCAAAAATGTCGAATTGGAGAGAAAGGACTGTGTTAGTTTACACAAAGATTAGATGTTGCACTCTCAAATATTTTTGTATGACTTTCTACCTGTATCATGATGCAAAAGAAAACTCAGGAACATAAGAGATGTATATTACTGAAGCTTTTTCCCAACACCAAACCGTTATTTAAACACTTCGACACGTGTTTCGATCACCAAGTGATCATCTTCAAGAGAAAGATCAAACGAGTTTGATCACTGTTGTAATAATTACTAAACAGGTTCATAATGTTTCAAAGGTGTCATTGGAAAGACTTTTGCATTGAAATTATATTTTTGTTTCATCTCCATGTCTCCATTAATAGGTGCATGTCAACGTAATTTTAACTAATTTCTTTCCAATCCTAGAGTTTTCATTTGAGAAATATAGATCGATAATAATGATTCGACTTCAGATCTCTCTGAGGAAGTGACAAATTAATACGTCTGCAGAAAAAAATATTTCCAGAACTTCTGGTACAAGTAAAAGTTCCTAGATAATGAATATTTGTCTCCTCTTTCAGTAAATAAGGAACAAAAAACTTTCGTTCGTATAAAAATATTAGTTTCGAAATTATTATTTTTTCGTGCAATCCAATGCTTAAATGAAAATAGTATTTTCAAGAGCCTAAAAGCTACTTCTTTGCATGATCTAGATTGTATAGAGTTGATTTTTGAAATTGATTGCTTTCTTCAGTTCTTGGGAAGATTTACAAATTTTTTGTATGAAGAGAACTAGAAATCTATTCTAAAAATATCCCTTTGCATTCTTTGTATGATCTAGATATCTTTATATAGAGTTAATTTTTGAAATTGATTGCTTTCTTTATTTCTTTGAAAGATCCACAAATTTTTTATATGAAGAGAACTAGAAATCTATTTAAAAAATATCTCTTTTCAATTTGAAAAACTAATAAAAAAAATCAAAGAAAATGACAATCACTGAAGTTTATATAATAACAATAATTTATATTTCAATAATAGAGTTTCGAATGAAGAAATACCCGTTTTCAGTTCCTCATCGGTAGATACTATATCAACAATTGATATTGTTGTTCAGACATATAGTGAGTAAATACTATGATTTTTACAGGTTTATTCTCACATCATTCTAGTGATATCTCTTCTTCTGATGGTATCATCCATTATCACTGGCGTCATATTTTATGATCCAGATTATGAATACGATCAAATTGGGTCAGCTTTATATGCTTCCTTGCATCGAGTGGTTTGGTCAGTAGGGAGTGTGGGAGTACTGTATGTGGCAAGTTATGGACATACCAAATATATTTACCGATTTCTTTCTTGGAAGCCATGGGTACCACTCAGCAAATTGGTATATGGAGCATATTTAGTTCACATGCAGTTTCAACTAAGAGCTGTTGCTAGAAAAGGAGGAGCAGATGTTGTCACTTATTTTGATATTGTAAGTATTTTTGTTTTATGTTATTTCATATCATCTTCACCACGAAGATCTGAGTACTCAATTATATATTCTCAAATACATTATTTTCAGTAATACTGGAGAAATCACGAAAAACGTTCCTGCATTCACAAATATAATGCATTCTTCATTTTCGATCATATTTTTGTAAACATATCATTCAAACTTCTGATGGGAATCAACAACAGTTTGGCTTCTTTGGGTGTGGAAGTGATGATGAGCCTGAAGAAGCTATTGTACAGCAGAACACGTTTTTGTAAAACAAGTGAAGTCCATTAGTTATTGGACCTTCTGGTCATAGCACCGTGTACTTTCAACAAAGGTTTCTGGTTCAGCAGTCCAAATCTCATCCTCATTATTCGTAGAAGGCTGCTGGGAAACTGAAGAACCACTAATACGGAACTAGAAAAAAAAAGTGAAGATATGCCTGAAGAAGCTATTGTATAGCGAAACACGAGTTGCGTTTTTGTGTTTTTAAAATATTTTCATTATAGATGGTCTCAATCTATATCCCTTTATACAACGCGACCCTAAGAATGCCTCATTACAAACTATGAAACTTGAATTTCAATATCGTTCCGACTTCCCGCACTAAGCAGAAGTTTTGGCTAGATAAATGCAGAAGGCTGTTATTATTGTCTCATTGCATCTGTTTATGGACCCAATGATCAATATCTCCACGATGTGGAGTATCATCATTTCAGATAGGATTATTCTACACCTTCTGAATGACAAAGAGAAGTATACTCATTTCGAAGTGAAACAACGTCACTCAAAACAAGTAACAGCAATAAAGAGTTCTCTCTGCGGCATGTATCAACACAAAACTGTCGGGGATTGCTGTTACGAATATGCTGGCCATTCCAATCTCACACTTCTTATTTGGAGTAGTAAAATGGACACGAGATGAGTTGTATCAAGCCAATGTGAAGACCTGAAAAATGATGCATGCCATTGAAGCATTTTTCTTCTGGTCAGTCGCCCAAGCGGGTGATTCTGTTTTCGATACTGAATGAGGTGACCACAATTCTGTCACAAAGTTAAACCTACTCTAGTAAAAGATCCATATAGAAGCCAAAGAGGTAATTTCATTCCTGCGTCAACACAGGAATAAGTGAATGTATGTGGTATTATTCAGCAACAATAAATACCTTGACTCATCAATTCACCTGACCTTTGCTTTTCTCAGGTCGAGTGGACTAAAGAGTATTTTATTACCATCTAAAGCATTTATTCTCTATTGATAAGGCGACAATGTATCCCTACGTTCTGGGGGATATTGAATTCCTTGTGAGATGTGCCGAACTCTTTCAAACTATTCCCCACCCTCTGATTCATATGAGCTAATGTGCCTAATGTACTTCTTCTCGACCATCAGAGCAAGATATTTGTCGTGAAGTCATCTGGTCTTAACCCGATAAATGCTAAGGGGTGTGTCTCTTGGCTCACTGCGTCTGCTTAGTAGACATGGCACATTGATCACTTAAGCCATGGTATGGGGAGTCATTGGTTGGTACAGCTGGAACACTCTACCGAATATATCAAGCTTTGAGGATAGGGCTTGACCAACATCATTTCGGATGGAAACTGATACTATTATTGATGTCAATAATGACAATGATCATGATCTCTTTCATTCCAAGAGCTTTCTCATGTTGTGGATAATTCGCATATTGCTGATGAAGTGAAATCTTTTTGGAAGAACTTTCAAGAGCAACCCCATCATTTAGCCTCCAACTCAATCTGAAGATCTGTAGAGAACTTCGACAGGTTGGGGAGAAAATGGACTGTATGTAATACTTAATAATTTCGAATGACGTTGAAAGAGCCGTGTGGGTTCGCTGTTTTTGTCACAGATGGCTAAATATCTATTGGTTAAAAATGATCAACAAGCACCCACAGCTAGCTAGTCAGAGTTCTCAACTGATATCTAGCGGGAGTAAAGCAACTGGATTTGTCAAGAATCTGCATTGGTTTGTCGAGAATCAGACAGTTCCCTTTCAAAAAACGGTCTCCTTCAACAATATCGAAGATCACGCATCATCAAAGCACTTGATCTTTGCTTTTGTCAGGTATATTGAGACGAAGTCAGAGTATGAAAAGTCCATCATAGCTTGCCAAAATGGTTTTTCTAACACCTCAGTTTACCGGTGTCGCATAATAAGTATTGAGAAACTTGACATTAGATGCAAAGCGCCACAATGAAGCTCCCATTCATGTTTCAAAAATTCATAATCGATGATGAATGGACTGACTTCCGCTGAAATACTTTGAATGGTTATTTCAAACTGACAATAGTTTTTGGTTTGTAGCTGAGTACAAATGAAAATGAAGAATGTTACTTCTGTCGATGTTCTTGAAACAATACTTGGTTTTTTCGAAATAGGCATTCTCATCAATGAGATGCATCAATTAGGCATTGAACTTGAAAGTTTTTAATCTTCGCAATTTGTGAAATATATTATCGTATGAATTCACTCCATAGCATATCTCTTGAACTTCTCTCAATTGGAGAACATTTGTGAGCTACACGCCTAAACAATCACAACTAGACCACCCAATACGACGTTTCCTATGAATTTTAGCTATATCTATTTGAATCTTTAAAAAAAATATTTTCAGATACCAGAATACCACAATTGAAACCAGTCAAAACTCTTAAAACCTCTTTTGGGTTTTATTCTATTTTGATAGGACGACTACTAAACGAAAGAGTTTGTCGTTTTCATTCCAAAAGTTTGTGAAATATTACGAAGCGATAGGATTAAATTCAACCGCTCTGTCTATCAGATAACACAAACACGAACTATCGGAATACAATATTTATACTTATCCCACAACAAGCATTAATACACAATACGTTTGCACTCCAATAATGCCTTATTCCCACTGCTCATTTAACTGATCCAGGATTATTCGTCATATGAACATTAGTCAATAATATAGAGCTCTTCGAAAGGTTAATATCAGCCAAATGTCATAAACTTCAGATACTGCCAATGAGGCAGAAACCAATATAAGAATCAGAATGTCATTTCAGTAATATAGCTATAAAAGTTCCAGCCCAAAATCCCATGCTTTTTCCTAAGTCGCTTTATTTTGGCGAGTTGATCAGAACCACGAAAAATGTAAACAGGTTCATCAAAATACCATATATTTAGTTGCGTTTAGAGATAAAGGTATGGAAAATGATATATTGGTTCGAAATAATTTCCATCATTATTTGTTTTCGAATTCTGTTTTAAAAATCTGTTTAAAATCTGTTTTTCCGTTGAACTTGTGCGAGTTAAGGATTAACGAGGTCTAACCATTCAACGTGTGATTCCTGACACGAGTGGGACGATAGCAAGTGAAAATCGATCATTTAGACTGGGGCTTGAACCACCGACCAACACGGCAGTCAATTCGAGTGAGTGAAAAAAGCACTCCCGACGAACCGCCTGGGTACTGACCGAATTGATACTATTTACCATACTTTATTTAGTAAAATCAAACCTGAACCGGAACCACCCATTTCAACCGCTAGTTCTAATGTCAAACTGAAAATAGAAATTTAAAAATTTACTGGAGACATAAAATTATTTTCTGATATGTTCAACTCTCTTATTCATAAATATACTTTTCTCTGAAACACAGAGATTATCTAGTTTCTTCTCTACGTAGACTTCGCTTAACGTTACTGCAAACTATAAAAATGTCAAGTGGAAATTACGAGGTAGCATATAATTTACTTCTCAAAAATTAAAATAATAAACGGCTCATTGCTCTTGCTTATTGACAAGAGGTTGATAAGTCAAAACGGTTGGAAGCTACAAAAATTTCGAAAGATTATTTCTCTAGACATTTACAAAAAATTTTGCTGTTTCAAAAAAATATGGGTCTCTCAAATGGAAAGTGGAATTTTATTTCATTTCACAGGTGCACTTTCGTTCAAGATACTGTCAAACAACAAAATAAATATTTGGAAATGAATTTTGAAACACTCATATCTCCCCGAAGGTTCTCATCAGTGCAGAAAATATCCGACCCAAACAGCAGTGTGCTTGGAACACGATTAATTTCAAAGCGGCTCCACTGCACGAATAGGAAAGAATAGAATAGAATATTTATTTACAAATATTTGATACAATAGTGTACATTTGGCACGTCAATCAGGTAAATACAATAGAATCATGTAAGAAAATAAATGATGAAAAGACAGATTGAAAACTGAATTTTCACATTTTTACACTTAAAAATTTTTCAAAAGTTTGATTGTATGATGCAACTTATACTTGTAAAATCCACAAAAAATTAGGTGTATATGGGACAAAACAAAATATTTACAATACACAAAAAGTTTACACAATGAGAAAATGATTTAGATTCCTCATTTCTCCTATATAAAATTTGACAGGTCATTTATTTCTACTTATAAACTCATCTATACTATAAAAAGCATTCAGCATCGAATATATTTTTATTAAATTTTTTAATGAAGATAACTTCATATCTTTGAGGGACCAAGGAACACAGTTAAATAAAATAATACAGTTATAGTATAGAGAGTTTAAATGCAGCTGTTTTATGCCCAGGTATCGACAATAATTTTTTATGTCGTCTATCGTACATGTGCCTTTCCGCAGATGTATTGAAAGAAAGTAGGTATATTAAATTTCGGGTACACCAGACATTTATAGATGTAAATACAAAAACCTTCGTCTAAGAGAAAGATTGGTTACTAGTAACAGCTCAATCTTGTGAATCTTGAAGAATCAAGTGGCGAAGAAAAATCCCAGGTATCGATACTTTGACAGAAATCAAAATAAGTTTGAAGACAGTATCGGGTAGAAATACATACATGTATATAGGAAAATAAATATTTCAAAATGAAATCTCGATAATATCACAAGTTCTGAACTTGAGAATCATGTAGCTATTATTGAGCTACCTTCTTTCGAATATTCAAAAAACACCATACAAAAAATAAATACCGCTCCTAAGGCCATTGACCTTTTTTCTCACACATCGCTCACATTATCTCAGTATTGGAAAAGTATTCAGAATCATTTAAAACTCAAACCATATTCGACTAATTTTTCATAATCGGTGAAATATTTTTGGAATACAAATCGTTTTCACTTCGGTTGTAATCGAGTCCGTAACTCAGTCCGTGAAACAGAAGAGGTTATGTTGTCTGAGCTCTCATCACATAACCAATAAATATAAATCAATTTCTACTTATGTGTTTTTTCATTCAGAATAGTCCCTCAAAATTTGACTTCAATTATTCCTTAAACTGATTTTCAAGGATATGAGCCCAGAAGGATATGAACTCCAGAAACTTCTACTCATCCCTGTATGTCTCTCTTTATAAGCAACGTTTTACATCCACCTGCTATAATCGAAATTAAAAAGTTCACGAAATTTGTATTAAAAGGTTCGAATTATATTTGAAAGTGGCTCACAGTTAAGTTATATTTTCGAAAATTGTTTAAAAACTTTAGGTTTGCCGCGATATTATTTTTCACTTTCAATTCAACGTTTAGGTTCGTTATAATATAGAATCTGTTGGAAAATCCTATCCTATTTTGAATTTCGATTCTGTTTCATTGCCAGAATTGTGCAAAACTATATAGTTGATCATTCAAATTAGCATCACATACATAATATAAATATTTCTACTTGGAGCAGATATTTTTCAATACATTATTGAAAATCCGGATGAACTGATAACTATCAATATTATACTCGATATGTTATCATGAGTGAATATACTATTAAATAAGTTTTGAAGACAATAAATTCTGTTTTAGTTTTTACTTCAGATAATGAATTTCTTTCGGATATCAAATGTTCCTATTGATTCTTTAGGTATATTACCTTCCACAATGTGAAAAATAAACAAAACTTCATCAGTAGAGGATCTGCTGAAGAGTAACAAAAGACAAACTGGAAAGTTTACCTCGAAAAGATTCTGCTTAATATAAACCACTGAAGAGTCCAAACATTCAGTAACTTGAATCCATAAATTTTGATTATAAATTGAAAAAATCACTTGAAAAAATATTCATACTTTGCTTTCTTTAATGGTCAACGTTTCGGAAAAGAGTACCTTTTTCCATTTTTGAAACGTAAAATTCACTTAAAGCTTTTGCCTCACATTGTGAATAGCTCTAATTCTTTCGACAAATATCAGAAGAATGAAATGTCCAGATGTCATATACGAAAGTCTACATGAATACATACCAGCATATTCTGAAATAAACTGTTAATCACGCTAAAAATGAAGAGAAACGAAAATGATTACTACCAAATAAACTCAGGAAAAAGTTAGAAAAGTCGAAGAATCAGCATACAGGGCGTTCCAACGAAAACTTATCTTCTCCTGTAAGTCAGAAACGGATGGGTACTCGAGAATTTCGAAAAACACGTCAATTTTCAATGAGAAGACTGATTCTGATATAGAAATCATACCCGAAACTTCACCCCCCTACGGTCAGTATCTACTCCCCCTATTTTTTCAAAAGCATGATACATCATTTGAAAGGTATCTTCTCCCTATATTAACTCCGTATTTTTTTTTTAAATTGGTTCACTTATTATTGACAAATTAATGTTGAACGTTTTATTTGAAAAAAACATAAAATTCGCTGTCGTTCATTTCAATGAGGAAATCAACAACACATAATATCAGTGGAAATGATATCAACTGATAAATAGTTCGAAATGACCTCCACCTAGTTTCAACAATCAGCTTTCCCGAACAATCCTCTGTCATCCAGATTTGTAGGCTTAGCAGAGTACACTTTCGACTTCAGTTGTCCCAACAGAAAGAAGTCCATCGGTGTGAGATCAGGTGATCTAACTGGCCACTCCACTAACCCCTTCTGCCGATCCAACGCATTGGTAAACGTTCGTCCAAAAACTGTCTCACCTGAACATCAAAATATGGGGGCGCAGCATTCTGCTAAAATGTTATTTCATTTTCTACTGAATTGTCAAAATTTTCTGAAATTTCTGTAATCATGGGATCTACACAGTCTTGTAACAGATTCAAGTATGTGTCTCCATCGAGATTACCTTCAGTGAAGAATGGTTCAACAATATGATTACCAAAAATGTCAACCCAGACAATTTTTGTAGAGTTCGCGAATGTATTTCCATCACCAAATGAGGATTCACATCGCTTCAGTAACGACAATTATACAGGATGTCCCTGGACTTCCTCTTTTCCTCTCGGGAATGTATAGATGGGGTCAAAATATCACCAGAACTTCATATAACTTTTTTTCCTAAAATCCTTCGTTACCAAGTAACGGGCCCTCGAAGTTACAAAATGAAAAATGTTTTTCTTTGATAACTTTTCAAG
>WOGN01007200.1:0-11979 GCA_015342105.1 Leptinotarsa texana | reverse complement strand
TATATGAATAGAATGCTGTAAATGGGAATGATAGAATAAAAGATGAAACAAAATGGTGAAATAAGTTTTGGAGCATGCAGACATTGCTCTTAATGGATTTAAAGTAATTAGAATAGAATATGATGGAAGAAAAACACGTTCCGTGAAAGTTATTTTGGAAACTAATGATGCAGCAGTGAATATACTAAGAAACCGTAAAAAATCAATGATAATATTTCTTCTATCAGAATATTTTCAAATCTAACGACTGCTCAACACGATTACTACAAAAAATTAGGGCTGAATAACATCATAGCTGAAAGTGATAATTCTAAAACTATAAAATATCTGAATGGAATTGAAAAAATTGTTAATAAACACGATACAAAAAACCAAATCATACAACAGATAAGAGAGAATTTACGTCAATTGAGTTCAATGTAGATATTGTTTATTTGAACATAGGAAGTTTGTTAGCTCACAAAACTCAATTGATAGCTGACATTGTTTGTTACCATCCTGCCATTATTTTACTTAGTGAAGCCCGAGTCACGAGAGAAATAAATAACCATGAACTTGAAATATCAGGCCATTCAACTACAAGATGCGACTGCAACTCAGGACACACACACACACATATATATATATTCATATGACAAAGCATGGACTTTAGTCATTTCCTAATGATGCTCACTTGATTAGTTGAACGCGTTTAGTGTTAAATGACTGTCATATTGAAACACAAAAAACCGTTACGACAATACCGACGAAACGATAACGAATAAATGCACTCAAACGATCGAAAACGCACGACAAACGATCGATAACGCACGCAAACAATCGAAAACGTACGCAAAATGGTCGCACGCAAGACGGTCGCGCGTAAAACGCTCGAAACGCCTGTAAAACGATCGAAAACGCACGCAAAACGGTCTCACGCAAAACGGTGACACGCAAAACGTTCGAAACGTTTGTAAAATGGTCACTTTCCCCATTTTCGAATGTTAACTCCACAATACATAACTCCTCGACAACTTTGGTGCCATCTGCTCCTTCTCCTGATGATGCTAACTTGGTTAACAAAGATACGAGACTTCGAACATGTTGAACTTCTGTTGAAACGACATGTTTCTTCTCAAATGATGTATTTTGAAATGCCCTGTATACACATTAATATTATATTTTAAACCGACATGTTTTTTCCTTAAATGATCTATTTTTACACACCCTGTACACGTCGACGCCGTATTTGTTTTCAATGATGTATTATGGGATACCTTATACACATTGGGAGATCGCACGTTGAAAACTTACAGCCTGGACGAACTGTTATTATTTTTCTCAAATGATGTATTTTGACGCACCCTGTACACTTTGACGTCATGTTTGTTTTTTAATGATGTATGTTGAGATACCTTATAACATTGAGTGATCGCACTTTGAAACGATGCAGCCTCATTAATCTGTAATGTTTTTTCTCAAATCTGATTCATTGCTAATAATATATCACTTTCGCGCTTCCAATTTTCATCGAGTCGTTCACGAATATTTTCAAAACCGGCAATTCTACATTACTCCATATATAACGATTTATTGTACAACTGGCAACGCCGAACCTGCCATGCTTGCATGGGCAGCGTAAACCTAAATTCCATCTCTCTTTGCCTCGATTACGTCACACGCGTCTCTCGCTCTTACACATCTTTACATGAAATGTTATGTCTAGTGTTAACGGTGTCCTTCTTCAACCAATAGATAGTTCAGCTAGTGACTCATAGATGACTGTGTTTTCTATAACTTTTGTATCGATGAATCGAGCGCTGTGGTTACTGATAACAGGACATGAAAACAATTCTGTACGATAAATCATTCAAATGAATCTCTCAAAATCCTATACGAAAAGCCACGTAAATTTATATGGAACACAACTCGTCTCTCGCTCTTACACACACGTACACATATTCACATGAAATATTAATTATTTCCCAAATCTGAATATATTTCCCTATCTTCAACATGATAATGATGATTACAGTCTACGGAAATCAAAAAAATGCTGTCAAGTCAATGAGTCAATTTCGGTCCCGACAAAACTAACGCTATAAATATCCAACATTCGCAGTTACTTTTGATATCATACATTGGTGTAGAGGCTAAGAACAATGTCTTCCACGCGGACGACCTAGGTTCGAATCTCATAACTATAAACTTTTTTTAATTGAAATCACGTGACTGAAACATGACAAGCATCTTGCGATCAAAATATCATTGAAGATTATTTTGGTTTCGGACGACATCAACATACAGATTGGTTTCATATTTGTCAAAGATATTCTGCTATACCAAAACAACTCATTCGCTACAATGCCAATTTGATATCTTCACATCATTAATTTTAAGCAAATCTATGATGATCATGCAAATATTTACATGAACTTTCAAAATTTTGAAGATGTGGCATTTTCATGTTAGAAAGAAAATGACTGGTTATTGATAACGATTGTGATTCATTTCCGTGTAGACATAAAAAAGAATTTGATACATATATTTTTATTTATTTTTTTCATTTCTTGTTGATAATTTTTTCTTTTTCCAGCTGGTGGTAATAGTTCAATTTATTTGGTTTTTTTGGTTGTTGCTTGTATGTTATTTCATTGTAATTTCAGTTTTCAGCCTGATAAAATTATTTTTCAGTTAATCTTTTTAATTTCATTACAGATTCTTTCAGGAATCTATAATCAATTCATATCATATTACACAATGGAAGTCCAAACTGATAAAATACAGAAAAGTTTATTCTGCAAACTACCAATCAGAATATAAGTTTGACGGATCATTTGAAATGATCGAAATGTATTTCAACTTTGTGATGCTAGAAGTTGCAAAACATGATACAAAACTATAGAAGTTTCTGATCGTCTGAGAAAGTTTCGTAAAAACCAACTTTTTTCAGGATGCTTTTACTGTTATCATCAACCCGTGCTCAATACAACCCAGGATGAACCGATGATTCAATTGTATTTTTGTTTTGCAATAAAAAACCTCTTGAGTTACAAACAAGAAATGAATATGTTTGGTCAACGATGATTCGACTCATAGATAAAACAACGATAAAGTTCAGGAAAAACCCAGTTTTTGAAGCGAAAATAAAACGCAAATCATTTAAATATCTGATTTGATGTGAATAAAATTCAGATGTATTTTCAGAAATACGGAATAATTTCGAAAACTAACAAAATACGGTCAAACAAATGATGTGAGTTCCTTTCGCAAAGCAATAACTGAAGACCTTTCGATGGAAAATATTTTACAGATTTCATAAAATGAAATTAATATCAAGTGAAAACAATCAAAATATAAAAATTTTGTAACAATGTTTGTTTGAGGGTGGTTGACAATGTTTCTTGGTAAATTTCATCAGTTCGGACTTTTATTGTGATACGATTTAAAGTGACTTGAAATACAGAAAACAATTTGTAGGAAATGAAAAGAGTTTAGCTTGGAAAATAACAATTATATTGAGCAAAAAACTGAAATCACAATGAAATTAAATATAAACAATAAACAAAAATTGAATAAGTAAACTTTTAACACGAGATTTCCATCTTGTGTTAATAGTTCAATTTTTCAAATTTTTGCTCGTTGTTTGTATTTTATTTCATCGTATTTTCAGTTTTTTTGCTTGATATAATTTTTATTTTTTCAGCTAAACTTTTTTAATTTTTTACAGATTCTCTTCTGCAACAATCTGGTTGATCGATAATTTTGATGTAACTATTCGAAAATCACAAGTTGATGAGAATATATTTAACCAACCGTGAAAGAACAGTAAAATACATAATGAATAATGGAAATGACACGCCAAATGCTATTTTATAAATCAAAAATCACTCATGAAAATATATTCATCATTTGAATATTTTGCTGAAGATAATATCAATTTATTCTTCTTTTGCCCGACTGAAAATAATTTATAGTTCAATTAAAAAATTAATAAACATACTTGAAACATTGAGAAACACTGATTCATGATTACTAACTTCTGAAAAAATTGTCTTGGAACCTTTTGAATCACAATCATATCACACATAGCATGAAGTTTGATTTACTTCAAATAGTTCCGATAAGGATCTATAATTGTTCTAATATGGAAAGAATGCATTATGTTCACATTTCATTCCCTACAAAAGAAAAGAATAATAGCTTTCACACAATATGAGGTTCATCTACTATTTGATCAATCACGCCTTCGACGTTCACGAAAACAATATTTTCCAGAGAGAAATGAATGATATTTTTCCCTGCGGCTTTGTTGTAATATTCACCGAACCTTCAGCAATTTCCCAAAAAGAGAAAATACCGATGCTGCTTTCTCTGATGTACTTGATTGCGAGAAAAGTAATTCCCATCCGGGAATGTCCTTGATATATTTCACAGAAAAAGTTATATTTCAGTGTCGTATAATCCCTAGAGAATCCGTAGGTTGATTCTGAATTCGCTGCTGAATACTGCGAATGAAATGTTCGGAAACTTCGTCTAGTGGTTCACGACTCCCTTTAACGCAATTTATAGTTTCCTCCTAGACATTATCAGTATAACCCTAAGGTATTCGAATTGAGTGGGAAGTCGTTATGTGACTCATGATGAATTTAAGTTTCTCAACTTTCAAAAGTTATATAATTTCACCAGAATAAATTCAATTCAACTCAACAATTGAGTTTCGAACTGGAATTCCGTGGGAAATTGGCAGACGTTGAATTCATCAAAATCATTAAGAAAAACAATATATGAATATTCAGTCATTTGGGCAAATAAATATACTTATTTATATCCATATGATATAATACACACAATTATATACAACATAAAGTGAGAAATCAAAAATTAATTGGACTAGACCTTCAAAAATCATAGACTTGTTTGAAGGCGAAGTGACGAGATCTCGGAATTAACATAGAAATGAACAATTCAAAGACATAAAGTAGATCACATAATACTACCACTATTACTATGAATTTCATTTTGTTTAAGTAACAAAGTTGATGTTTGTGTGCTTCGTTGTGCATATTCATTTGCTAATTCTGCTCCCCATATTCAAAAATGGTTGCAATATGCGAGTCAGGAATATCAAGGACCAGATTATTAATATGTTTCGTATTGATGTGTGTTTGTAGTATTGATCGTTGTGAAATGTTCCTCATATCTTATTTTAATGAGTCTTCTTGTCTGTCCATAATAAGTTGCATAGCTGTCTTTACATTCAATTTCGTAAATTCCAAACTCTTTTGAATTCTTGACTTCGTCTTTTGAATTTCCTGGAAGAATCTGCAGTGAATGACTTGTTTTGGAAACAACCTTCATACCTAGCTCCTTGTGAATCTCTCCAAAGTTCTTTGTGTATTGGTGCTATGGAACTGAAATATGACTACCCATCTTGGTTTTCGTCGTTTCTGAAGTCGAGATTTCGTTCATTCTTTACCCAAACTTTTTCTTCCTTATGATATCATCTACAATCATCTACAAAAAAAAAACCGTTACTGACTGCTATTTTGTTTATTGTCCATTTTTCTTTCGTGAACCTCTCATATGTAAGAGAAAAATTCAAAAGACGATGAACTAAAATATTCAGCCCGGTACGTTTGTGCTGCCGACAGTGATGTTAATTGTCAGGGACGTACCTGTACGTGCTTGTTTCCTCAATAAATACATCGTATTCTAGTCTTCTCTATTGGCTTTACATTACCAAAATGTCAAGAAATGGAAGTGGTACTTTATTTTCCAACTGAAAAGTGCATTTCATTGATGGAAATATGTTATTTGAAAAGGATACAATGTCCTCATTATCCGATTTTTGTTATTGAATATCGCAAAAATATCATTCACATAGCTCAGACATATCCAAGTAAAATAGTTCGACTTTTTTTTGGTTTCCATTTCGAGTCTACTCATGAACAGGTTTGCTAGGTAGGGGAACAAGGGGTCACTTATATAACTGCAAACGGTTATGTTTCATGCACAAATTATTGGAAGGAACGAATTCATCAATGTCGTTATCATTTAAATTACTTTTCTCTAGTAACTCCCTGAGGTATTGTAAGGTCTGTTCAGTTGGGACGCTAAGAAATAAAGAACTCAGATAAAAATAGACCAATATCTCATCCTTTTGCAGAACAATATTTTTGTATGAACTCTAAGGAGTTATTGATACTGAAACCTGATTTCGCAATAGGCAAGCCTTTATATTCCTCAGTGAGCCATTTTGCTATTTGGTAGATAGGAGATCTGATAGCTGACACGATTGGGCGAATCAATTTTTTCGGTTTGTGGATTTTTGGGGGGCAATATAGTTCTGATACCATAGGGTTGAAAACTTGTAAGTTCCGTCTCAGTTGAGGGGTAAGTACGTTGTTGCATTTCTTGAGGACGTCTTTCACTGTGGCACACATCTTCAATAACGGGCTCCTGGACAATTTCGCATACGGTTCGTTACTATGTAAAATTGTCCAGGAACCCAGGATGATTGATGAAGTAAAAGACGCCCTCAAGAAATGCGACAACATTCTCACCCCTTAACTGAAACGGAACTTACAAGTTTCCAACACTTTTTTTTCATTTTTGAGAAAGCGAATCAAATTGGTAACTCATTAATTATAAATATCGGCGAAAAATTAGGGGTAGTTAGATAACTACCTCATGAGCGATTGGGTTAAGTTAGGTAAGGGCGAAGCGATATGTCTGACTGATTTTTTTCCTGTCTCACTAAAACACTTTCAAAAAATATTTGCAATTTTTTTTATTTTTCATTGGAATTCCATCTTCCTTACGTATCTCAATGATATCTTATGATTGTGTCTCATTCTCTTTTCCCAAATGTCTTCTTTGAATAGCTGAAATCAACTTGAACATCCATTTTTTCGCCTCGTTATATATGTTACCTAGATTACATATTTCCACTTAGTGTCCTTAAGTTTTGCAGACACATTTTGCCCTCAATAACCTCTCTCTTCATTTTTTTATAAACTATACGTGTTTTTGCCTCTACATACTGGCGTACCCTTATTGAAACAGGTCCACATATTTTCAACTAGCAAACCGAAAATTCACCTATAGGTAAATATTTTCGAAGCATCAGGAAAAACAGTCATAGCTGACTGTGACTGTGGACACTAACAATCGAGAAGTCGTGATGTATCCTGCTTTGGAATAATTCCTTTTTCATCCCCTTCCTATTTCACTGTTATTTTCATTCATTTCAATGTTTTTTAATTAACATTTTGATTTTTGTCAACCCCTATTAATGAATGATTTATATCTCAGATCGGAATGATCTGCTATGAATTGCCGTCTCAAACTCAAACCAGTTCATATTCATCTGCACAAAAGTGTAGCATTCATGATCCTATACTAGATAACCTTGTTTCGATTTAGCATAAATCTCATCAGAGAAACCCGGTAATATCGTGAATGCAAACGTCAGAATGTTTGTATTTTTGTTGAAGACAACAACGCGTTGCAAAAATCAATGATTCATTTTCTTTCGAAAACGCCATCTATAGAATCGTAAGGCGATCGATGACACACATGACCTGAAAATTCCGTTTATCATCGATATTCTCACTTGTGATACACTATTTGGAACCTTTGGTGTAGTAATGAATATTATTGTCTTTCCAACATTAAACCCTTATTTTATCAACTTGACACGTGTTTCAATCACAAAAGATCATATTCAAGAGAAAGATCAAACCAATTTTTCTCGTGTTTTGAGTCTGTAAATTCCTTTATAAATAATAAAATTCCTCACATCTGACATCCATCCAGAAAAAGTAATCTCATTCGAATAATCACTCGTGTTTCAAAGCAACTCTCACAATATAACTTGAGTCAACTTTGCATATGCTGCCATTTTTTACTGTAATAATGTCGTATCAGCGGGTAAATGACCATAATTACCTGTAATGAATTCAACTTGAATATGCGTATAATTTCCACTATCAACTGAATTTTTTAAATTACTAAGTATAATTGGGTATACGGAAGAAGACGCATGCATCATCAACCTGAGATTCCACTATAAGTCGACAAACTGATGGAAACGATACAATCTGGCTCCTGTTCCAAAAAACTCAACCTTCCAAAATAACATTTTTGAATCTCACTAATAGTGACAATTTCAGCATTCAATGTGTAATACTGAAGTCATTGAATTTATTACTTGTCAGGACGAGTATTTGTGCTACATAAAAAATTTTCAAGAAAATAATGTTCATAATAAAAACTGTTAAACGATAATGATGAGTCACAAACTGTTCTCAAAATGAATCAATTGCTGACGATAAATGTTTATGTATCTATCTCTTCTTGATGTATTGGGTGCAAGCTAGTATTCAAATGGGAAGTTTCTCTGAATAGATACAAACGTTGACTATTTTGCACATTTCATTGATGACCCATTATTATTTTTTCGTCCACCCAACTATACCTACCTACCCGAAGAAAATACAGGTTCAAAATGCATTTTCCAATTTCGAAATTACTTACTACGTAAAACAAAAACAAAGAAACAAAAATCATTTTTCATTACGCAAGTCGCATTGGTTTGCAAGACCCTTTGAGTTCATTTCATCCAGAAATAGTTTAAATAACTTTACAACTTCTAAATATCGATATAAATTGTAAGGTGTGAAGATCGTGAAATGCTTAGGGTAACTAATGTATTCGATTTTATCAAAACGTATCCGCCTGAATAGATTTTCAATCATCACATTGAATGCAATCATTATTCAAATGGGTATGGAAAGCTATCCTTGAAAGATAGGCATATTCCATAGCGGATTCTTCTGTAGAAAAACAAAATTCAGTGATTTGTTTTGGTATATCTTGGAAGTATTAGGCACCTTTTTCTATAAAAAATCGCACAGGTATCACCGACGCATCGACATGGCACAGATAACGTCGTCGTATTCCAAACGATTCAAACAAAACATAAATGAATCATATAATCATTGGTGAGATTCTCAAAATCTTCCAATAGTTCACGCGATGAAGGCCTTTCTTATAGAATGCTGTGATGTATTGATGTAGTGATAATGCATTGAACCACGCAATGTCAAACCTATGTCAAATTCTGAAAATAGTCCACTGATAAGTTATAATTTTTGCAACAACTAAACACTTCATTTCCATTGCAGATAAGTTTTATAACTTCCGTAAATATTTTCGATTATTCGAAAACAGCGGAAGTACTTGCCCTCAAGACACATTGAATGAAATGGGCAGAATTGTATCGACCATAAAACGTGAAGTGGATACGAATTAAAGGAAAGTTTATATGTGAACTCTTCAGACTACACGGCACGATGAAGAAAAGTTCTGCAAAAGAACGCAAAAGTGTTTTTGATGACGACTATTTTGTTTTCATCGCTTGTTATATTTCTGGAACTGATTGAGTTTCCAGCGCCTTTGGAGAAGCTGAACTTGTGTTCGTGGTAAGAAATTAAATATGTTTGATTCACTTTCGAGATTTTTGTAGGAAACTTTAAGAAACAAAGTATTTTCATTGTGCAGCACCGAAAATGAAACATACCGAAAATATTTAACAATTTTGTTGAGAAAATAATAAAAGAGATTTTCAGTTCAATGGGAATGTCTTTCTTTCCTAACTTCAGATGTCTTAACTAGTTACGCACCTCTCAGTGACAGTCACCCTTGATTTGAATAGGGAATATACTGAGCGTGATACATTATTGAAAGGTTGAATTTGATTTCTCATTCCACACTGTTCCGTAAATCAATCTCAATTTTCCGTGAGTAATGAACTTTTTGATATGATAGTAGTTGACTATTTCCTTTAATATTTATGATGAACAGCTGATAGAGAGATGAAAGCATGAATAAAAAAACCTCTTTCATTTTATTGTCGACTATCTGATTTGTTATAACTTGTTAAGGTATTGCTACCAACTTTATCATAGTTTCAAGAACAGATAAAGATTACTACTCTGTTCTATATTCAGCTACGATACTGAATATACTACCCTAATTCGTACTCAATACATAAAAATTTTGCAGATGGATATAAACCTGAAAAATAAACGGTGACTTTCCGTTTCTCTAAAATTCAAGAGGATGGAAGTTGCTAAGATAGATAGATAGATAGATAGATATTTATTTCACTACGGTATATAAAGGTACATCAGTAGCAATTCGGTGGTACAGCATGTAGATGAACATCATAACTGAACATAAAACACTAACAGTAAATTATAGAGAAAAACATTATCAAATAAAATATACAGGAAAGTAACTGAATAAAATGTACATACAATTTCACAAAGAAAGTGAACGTAAAATAATAAACATAGTATATTATAAAAATTCTTCAAGCACTGATGTTTGGAAAAAACTCAATATTTTAAGAATTTATCCCTCAGTTTCCGTTTGTGAGTAGTACTCGTTACTGTCATGAATTCTTGTTAAGTTAGTTTTGATATCTAAGCTGGCAGTTGATGGAAAAATGTATTGCATATACTGCAGAGAATAATACATATTTGTCAAAATATCGACGTTAGTGTTCAAAAAAGTTCGGTGTAAGATATCGGATAGGCTGTTCTTATGTCAAGAAGTTCCAAGCAACCATTTCGAACTGAACTGAACTGAACTGAAATCAGCGATTTGAAATTGAGCAAGAAAATTCAGATACGTTGTTATCAGCAGACCTGAGTGATTTTATTTCAAAAAATCATTGTCTTCATTTCAAATATTCGATCAACCTACTGATTTCATGGACAAAATTTTGAATTTTGGACATAGGACTCTGACATTTTTTAAACGTTTCAGCGTTATCAATAATGTAGCAGAAAGAGGAGTTGCATTAATAGAAGAGTATAACAAATGTCTGACAAAAAATGAAGAACAGTTGCAATATGTATTGCAAATGGTTAAAAATCACAGGCAAAAATTTCCCATTTTTCAGAAATATATATTAAAATCACGAATTTTAGAGGAAAATTTTATTTGTTGCAAAAAAATTCGTACATTCATCAACAATCGTTTTTTGCGACCAAATATTAAAATTAAGGAACCGTTTTTTCTAAATCAAGAATTCTATTTTCATACGAAATAAAAAAAAAACTGTTTCTCAATTGTTTATCAAAAAATAATTTGTTATTATTTTTGTTTGATAATCAATAGCGCAATAAAAGTATGTTTTATTTTTAAAATTGTTCTTTTCTAATTTTTATAAAGCTTTCAATATTTGCCTTGAAATTTGTTTTTTCATTTGCTTTTTTGTATATAAAATCGTAATATCTCTTCAAAGTATTACAGATATGACAATTATTCATCATCAATTCATTAACAATTTCAGCTTTTCATTCTAGTTCTAGCTCTATTATGTATTTTCATTGTTTTGTATGAAAAAATTTCCAAGTCTTTTCAAAGCACAACTTTTAATTTTCCTGATCGTAATTTATGGAGATTATAAAAAAAAATATCATATTTTCAAGGAAAAATGGTTCATGTGAACTAGACTATGAATAGAAAGTGGACATGTCGATTCCTCTTGTGAAGTTGCTATACCGGATGACAACGAAATCATTGTACACGGCGCCATTCAATTGTTTATGTAGTAAGAAATTTGAAATTCGGAGTTTTCGAAGCTGATATTTTTCATAATAAAACTGTGAATATCTTCAGAGGGTCAACCGGAAATAAAACCAAATCAAGAATCTTCAGTAGGACTCTGCATATTTTTTTCAACCATTTGATCAGAAATAGAATTCTCTTTTCAAAGATATAACACATGTGGCCTTTTATATATGAATATGGCGGTACTATGACGTCAAAAAAATCGATATGAAGAGAAAATAACGACGAAATTTTCTCGTTACTGCCAACTCGTTATATGCCAATTTTCACTTCATTGACCTCAAAAATCTAAATAGGAAGTGGTATTTTCTGAACTTCGACATCGAAGTGTACCTCTTACTACAGAAAATG
>WOGN01007199.1:439-11979 GCA_015342105.1 Leptinotarsa texana | reverse complement strand
CATTTTATATCAGATTAGACAATGGAAGTCCGAACTGATGAAATACACCACAAAACATTGTCAACAACCACCTTCAAACAAATCGTTGTTCACCTGTTGACATTTACTCACCAAAGTGTCAGTCATTTTGGACACTCAATTGCTAAGTAACAGTCGTTTGAGTGAGTATATGTGAGTGTTTTTATCAAAATGAATTACAAAAAATATATTTACTTCACGAAGTAACTCATTGGGATCAACTAGAAGATTGCCCTTTCTACACATGGATCAAATTGTGTAATGTGAAAATTCCTGGAAAGGCCAATAAAAACTCTGATTTCCTCCACATAGAAGAACCAAACCAAATGAATTTACTTCAAATCATAGATCCTCTTTGCTAAAGGACCTTCCAATAAGAGGTTTCGAATGTTTTCATTTGCTAATAGTTTTATCTTAGATTTTTTTTGTTATTCAAGATTCTTTGGATTGGAGATTTCAGTGAAATTGGAACAATGGAGCGCTATGGAGCCGATTAACGTGTTTACATTATTCAAACATATTTTCAAAACGAATCTTTTGTGAGAGCCACGTATCGGCGAATTCGTGATAACAATGGTGTACGCAATATTTCCTGATATGTACTATTTGCAAAATAATGAATGAATTACTACCGGATCTGTGCAAGGATATAAAATCAAAAGTACGGGAACGTCCAGTTTGTTCAGTTGAGAATTTTCCCGTTGTTCAAGAAAGTGTCTGAAAATTCACAAATGTCTGTTGAAAGGCGTTTACAACAGCATAATTTTCAAAAAAGATTCAGCTTTGCAATAAAATCATTTTTAGAGACAAGGCTCAGAACGGTTACGTAAATAGGAAACATTGAGGCATCGGGAACTAGACCAGGGCTTGAAGCCTTCAAAAATACTGAAAAAAACTGAAAAAAAATAGTAGGATGAAACACATCAGAAATAATAAAAGGAAAAATAAATTGAGGATGATCTGAGTTCGGAAAGTGGAAAGGGGTGTGTTTTTAAGGGTAAAAAATGATTTATCTCGATTTCCGGCAAAAATACAAGTCCTATAGAAAAAAGTTAAATGGCAAAGTTGTAGGTAATAAAAAGATCTATAACTTTGTGATCGAGAATTTTTCGCAACACCTAAAAATTTATGTGAAAAATTCAAGTAACAAAGTTTTTGGTTTTTTATTTTTATCATTTTCAAAAAAAAATTCACGAAATTTTATGAAAACTTTTTATATCCCAAATACCCTGTAATTCATTTGATTTGATTTCAAACATCTTTTCACCTTATTTTGACTTAATAATATCAAAAAAACACCCTAATTTTCAATCGAAAATTCTCGCGTCAAATATCAGCTTTTCTCAAAAAGTCGGTGTGCTTTCTGTTCATTGAAATAAATACCAGGTGATGGTGAAAAAAATACATTACTATAGTTAATGTTCCCAGAAAATGTAAAAAATCGAAAAAATTTCGAATTCAAATTTTTATTTAACATTATGTACCATTTTAAGCGATTTATTAAAATTTACACTGTAATTACTCAAAAAACGTAAAATTCCATGTAACATTGATAAACGAAAAAATTGCAAATCAAAATATACTACTATAATTAACAAACAAATGAATTAATAAAGTTGATATTTAATAAGACATGTTCAATATTTTGAGAAGGTTGTAGAACATTCTTCAAGTAATATTTGTAGATAACTTATATGCCTGAGTGAACAATTTTTATCTAAGGAGAAAAACAAGGAAACAATAAAAACGTTAATGAAAAGATTTCAGTCTTAAGGGTTTTCCTGTAAACAAGTAGAAGAAGATGCTGATGCTGACATAATTAGGACCTCGATAGAAATTGCCAGAGATACTAATAAAACTGTCATTGTTGTGGGTTAAGATATTGATTATTTGGCACTTTTAAATCAATTAAATTCTCAAACCAGTTTTTGGAAATGTAAAGGATCTGTTTTTCACGTCTGATAGTTTAAAACATGAATCCTTCGAAAATATTTTTGCATTTCTGCATTGTTTTTCCGGTTTAAACGCCAAAAATTTATTAAATTTGGTCAATGTTTTTATAAGAAAGATGCAAGTGAAGAAGATATAAAAAATGGATTACAATTAATCAAGTCTATTTATAAATGAAAAAATAACACTGAATCAATTAATATTTCAAAAATATCAATTGGCAAAAATTAAATCATCTTTAATTTTTTCAAACCTCCTACCCAGAGGAGCAGCAGAATAATATTGTTACAGGTCATACATATCAGCTTCAAACTTAGTTGGGTGACGAACTGAAGCAACAGATTGGGGCTGAAAGACCATCAACTCGGCATTATGCCCAAATTTACAGAAAAGGAATTCATTCCTCAAATTGTCATGGTTCTGAAAATTGCTCCAATATGGAAGAAAAAAACTATGAGGAAGTTAATGATTCAGATGTAATTGTGAATGAAGAGACGAATGAAAATTTCGAAGATAAACTAGATTTGGAAAGGTTTGTCGAATCTAACAATGAAGAAATGTCATTAAAGAGACAAAAACTAATGGATACGTGATTAAAATTCAAAATAAGGTATTTTTGAATAACAAGATTAACGTTTTTAAAAATAAATTGATACGTATTCAGAATAAATCATCTAAATTAAATAGTACGACTTACATGTATATTCATATTTTATAAAATTTTCTGTGACATGAATGGTAATTAGAATCTATTAAATACATTTTTAAATGATTTAATTTGCAGCAATCACATTATTTTGATGAAATTGTACATAATGATTGAAACAAAATTTTCATATTCCAGTTTTTTTCGATTTTTTCATTTTCTGAGAACATTTTCTATAAACTGAAATTAGGGTGCGTTTTTGATATTAAGTCAAAATGAGGTGAAAAAATAAGAATTTTAAATCAAATAAATTGCAGTAGTGTATTTGAGACATAGAAAGGTAAGTTTTCACCAAATTTCACCAAATAAAAATCCGAAAACTTGGTTATTTCAATTTTTCACATAAAATTTGCGGTTATGTGAAAAATTGTTGATACAAAAGTTGTAGATATTTTTATTAATTACAACTTTGCCATAAATTTTTGACATAGGACTTGTAGTTTTGCCGGAAATCGAGATAAACCATGTTTTACCCTTAAAAACTCACCCTTCTCCCACTTCCCGAACTCAGATCGCCCTTAATTTATTTTTACTTTCATTTTCATCATATTCCCTTCCTTTTCTAATGTGTTTCATCCTACTGTTATTTTTTGTTTTGGTTTCAAAAATTATCGACCCTGGTCTAAACTATGAAAGCACGCTTATCGTGTGACAGTTGGGTGCGATTTTTCGGCTGAGTGGTCTGTATTATTTGCGGTCACAGTAAAGATGATTGATGTTTTTTTTATGGCATGAGATAATGGACATGGATGTAGAGAATATGTGGTCCCAACATGATGGTGCGAAATGTCATGTAGCACGAGAAACATTGAATTTAGTGCGTTCACGGTTTGAAGGGAGGATTATCTCAAGGAATCGGGACGTCAATCGGCCACCAAGATCATGCGACTTGACCGCGGGGCTATGTGAAAAGCAAAGCTTACGAAAACAATCCCTTAACCGTTCAACTATTGAAACAAGAAATCACACGAATAATTCGTGACATGGCTCTACAAGTATTGTATTTCACATATAATTGTAATCTGACTAAGCACTGCCATAAATGAATTTCAAGTACGTTATAAAACTTACTTTTTATTCGTTACCAACATCGAAAACCTCTTATTGAAAGATTCAGCACTTTCTTGTTTGAGAAGTGGATTGCATTAATGATTGTATTGATATTGATCAATTATTCAATTTTTGATCTTAAAATTTAAGAAGCAAAGAAGACATAATAAGCAACAAAGATTAATATTTACGAAATCTTTCAGAAACCCCTCGCACACTCTCATGCAGAGAGAATACAACTCAAAAACTAGCTAGTTCACGGAGACTTCTATACCAAAGTACTGGTAAGTGAATTAAATAATTCCAAATTAGGAGAACTTTAAAATAAGTGATGATGATAATGATGCTAGATTAAAATCTTTTGTAGCGGTACTGATAATATTTTTATACAATCATTCAGCTCATCCTTTAGATCTCTATAATCTTCAGTTTCAAGTCGATCGGAGGAATGGTGGATATCCGATGTTTCGATGACATCAGTAGATTCAACTCATTCGTGACAAAGTCGTAATTTAATGAATGAATTGGATGCTTCATCTCGTAATGTTATCCAGATTGGTGGTATATTATATTAATATTATATGTAAAGTTGGATTCGGGGATTTCTGTCGACCTTTATTCAGAAAGCATAAACTCTTGACCTTGCCTTCCATACTTAGGTATATTGGAAATGTTATGTCTGATGCAAAAACAATACAGGACGGAAATTTTCATTTCACCACGACGAAATACCAGAAATAAGCTCAATATAAGTTTACCAATTTCAATATCATCACAAATAGAGAGGTATTTCATATATAATGAAAAAAAAATGATTAACCATTTACCAAATGAGATCAAAGGCATAACATCTACTACTAAATTTAGAAAGTCTGTCAAAAAGTTTCTGATTTCAAAGATCTTTTATTCTTTAGACGAATTCTAGTCACAGAGAAATTTGAATAATATAAACGATTAATTTCAATTATTGTGTTTCAGTACATACTGGTATTTAAACTATGTGTGTTTTTAACTTTTTGTGCTTTAAACTTTTATGCTTTATGAGAATATGCATGAGAATATTCATTATTATTATTATTTATTTCAATATGTAGCATATATATTATTACATTCTGACTACTTTTTCGCCCCAAAATACTGAAATCGCCAAATATTACTTTTAATTTGTAACTTATATTCATATTCTTTGTCAATGAGATTTCATCTTCGACAATAAAGTACATTTTGATTTGATTTAATATAGATTATTGCACTCAAGAAACTATATTTCAACTTTTGATTCAAAATTATGATTTTCAAGTCAAAATCACGAGATGAAAGTCGAAATTACTAGATAAAAGTCAAAATTACGAGATAAAATTCAAAAATACCACTTTTAAATCGAAATTATGGTGGATCAAATAAACAAATATTCTTTGGCCCTTCTACGCTTCCATACCCTTTAAATTTAATACCAATATATTCTTTATTTCGCTGTCGTAGAAAACTAGCACGCCATTGGAATTAATCATTTTGAGCGATTTATTATTGCATTTATTATTTTCAGCTGGTTAATTAATGTAATGGTTAAACGGATTTTTTAATCCTTTATTAAAAATGATCTATAATGTGATTTTCCAATGAAACTATATAATCCTATGAATTATATGTTACGGTGTATGACAAAAATATTATACAAAGTGGACGTAAAAAATCCCCCTCTTAAATTTCGATTCCAACAAGATATAAGGTCGAACAAATTTAACATCAGAGAAAAAGTAGTGTGGCATAATCAACCTTATTTTTTTCAAATAGAAGAAGGGTTTTTTATCTTTATCCTAATAATGTTCAAAATGTTTTTACTTTCTGAAAATAATGGATTTCGTTTGCAGAATAATTTCTCACATTATAAAATTATTGAAGTCATTGTCTAGAGTTATTTTTGTGCCTTAATTATTTATCCCTATTTGTTTCAGGGTCATTGCAGAGAACCCCGACCGTCAGAGATCAGTCATGTGGATCACGTAAGTTGAAATAAAAAACGTATATTTGTTTTCAAAATTATTGGTGATAAGTTTGCCTTAGTGTAATTTATTGTTTTCTAGGTTTTATAAAATTTCAATCCTTTTATCAAATTTTGGAGTTTTAGTTGCAACTTTCTGTATACAATATGTTTAGCGATGCACAAAATTGTATTGTTACCATATAGATATTCAGGAACCTAATACCCAACTTTTTCCTCAAATTGAAAACAAATCTTTGATTTTTCAACACGAAAAAGTAAATTTCAAAGTTGTTTAGTAGTCAATATGTTTAGTTTCTAACTCGATTTGTAGTTAAATCAACGTAGATTACTCGTATACTAAAAAAGTCTGCAATAGGCAATGGATAATAACTTTTTATTTTCCGAAGGATTACATGATGATTGGATTGTTCAATTATTGTTAATACCATTATTATATTTGTTATAATATTATTATACAGTGTGACATACTGTACTTTAGCCATTTTTCAAAGCAGCTAACCGGAATAAGTTATTTGAAAAAGTTGCTTAGAAATCGATTTTGACTAGACGTACCGAATTTCAACACAAGTCCAATTTTCAATTAATGGTTGTAATTAGGAAGCTACGAAAATAATAAATTCGTTTATAATGTAGAAACAAGAATGAGAAACCTAATATTCATCATGAAAAAATTCAAATTTTTATTATTAGTTACTAAAAATCTACAGAGAAATCGGTCAAAATTAAGTGACAATTAATGAAGGAAATTCAACAGGAAATTACATAAACACTTTATATTGGGGTGTAAATAGTTCATTTGTTTCCATGACATTTTAGCCCGAACTAAAAACTGTTGAGACAAAAAATATGAGACTGCTTTGAAACATTGAGAATGACGATTTTCAATCCAAAATTACTCAAATTTGCAACCAATCGTATTCAACAAAAGGCTAGTAAGGAAGACTAAATTCAATCAATTTACATTTGACTAAATAACAATTTTCAATTTTAGTTATTCCAATACATTTATTTCATTGTTTTTGTCTATTTTATCATTTCTATAGCTTCTTATTCAAAATCATTGATTGAAAATCAGGTAAAAATTCCAAAAAAATTCGAATTTTGGGTTGAAA
Source organism: Leptinotarsa texana (assembly GCA_015342105.1). NCBI lineage: Eukaryota > Metazoa > Arthropoda > Insecta > Coleoptera > Chrysomelidae > Leptinotarsa > Leptinotarsa texana. The sequence goes on along the minus strand of WOGN01007199.1, from coordinate 5,138 downwards.
TTTGGGTCAAATCGATTTCTAAGCAACTTTTTCAAATAATTTATTTCGGTATCTCCAACGCAAAGCAAAATATCAATTCATGTAGATGTGAGATAATATGCTTTAGGTGATTATAATAAAAGAGGTACCTTAGGTAGGGGTTAAGGTAATTTTTTTGGGGTATATTCTCAATTATGGTTACCTGTAGTACATTAATATAAGAAGCAACATGAAGTATTCAAATCACTTGAAAAAGCTACTGTGTTAGCCAAACGTGTTGTGATATATATTTTTCAAATAAAGTTTGTGGAGATCAAATCGTGAGATGTAGTTTATAAAGTTCTTATTTCTCTAATATTTTGCAACATTGTCAGTTAGATAAGTTGCATTATATTCAGCTATATATCTATATTTATATCTACATTTCATTGAATATTGAAACTCAATTTCATCCATAATTTGTATGAGGCTTTATGTGCCAGGCAATCTCTAAATTCATCACAATTTAAACTTAATTCTTATTATTGGCGGTGTTCCAATTCAAAGTGTACAGAAAGTGTTTTCAAGAATCCTGACAATATAATTTTCACTGTTTGAAAAACTTCACGTTCTCAAAAGTAATAAATGAATTTTGTAGAATTCCATCAGAATTATTACATGATGGAGTGCCTCATACATTTCTTCAATATTTGATTATGTTCAACCATGTTTATAAAGACATAACAGTATAACACATGTCTCTTGATGTGAAATATCAAATAAACATAGTTATAAAATCAAAATTTTCGTAACAGTCAACCTTTCACGTATTCACTTATACGCGTTCCAGTAGTTTCTTCAAACCTTTTTTCACATGTATGAAAACACAAATGTTGCGGTTTTGTGAACAACTGTTTAGTGAAAATCTCACATGAAGTGTTTCTTGAATACGTAAAAATATTGGTTTACAGCAGTTCCTCGATTTAATTTTCATCTTGTTCTTTTTGGACACGTAAAATACTATTAGAGGTCTATTGAAGGAATTGAAATTATTGAGGTTCTGTCTATGCAAAATCGAAAATTCTTTTGCCAAAAAAAACTCGATGTCAGATTTGTTTTTCTACTCCCTCCATTTAAAACTAATTAAACACATGTATTCTAAATTAATGGCGGCCACTTCCGTAAGAAATGTTTAAAGATGAGGAGGTATGTAACATTTACTCTGATAAATATGATCTCATGAATACATTCAATTGTCTTACAGACAAAATCAGTGAATTTTCTCTCCAAATTCTGTGCAAAATCGAAATGAAAGTCATATTTTCAGTGAATTTATTACTAGACAACTTGTGGGTTGGTAATGAATCAAGTTATATCCGTGTATCAACAACTATTTGTTTTAATTATGAGCTGTCATTTAGTATCTTGTAAAAATTCAAAATGAAAGATAACGATCAAGAAATTTGTGCAACCCTACCAGATATTACCGAGCAAGCAAATATTGTGATGAATAATTTGCTGCCAGCAAAATCAAGAGAAAAATACGAATATAATCTCGAAAATTTTATGAGTTGGAGAGAGAAGAAAAACATAACTTCGTTTTCCGAAAATGTTCTTCTCGTTTACTTCGAAGATTTAGCAAAAACTTTGAAACCATCGTCATTATGGCAATTTACTCAATGCTGAGAATTACCCTGAATATCAAGAAAAATGTGTACATCAGCAAATATTCCAAATTACGTGCCTCTCTAAAACGCAAATCTGATGATTATAAACCGAAGAAATCGTCGACGCTCACCAGTGAACAAATAAATTATGCTCCAGATGTCAAACATTTGTTTTCGAAAGTAACACAACTCTCCTTTTTCCTTCAATTAATTTTTTATGAAATTTTTGCAACAATTTTTGAAATACTAAGGCACTGAATTATTTAACCTCACCAGCCAACAGCCAATCATATTTCATTTGCCAGACGCGTCTAAACCAACGCCGACTTCCGTTAATTCTTTGAACTATGACAACCAAGCAAAAGGATTTGAAAATTTTTGGGAAAGAAAGTTTTTTGGCTTTCTGCTACTCCATCTTGTTTCAAGATGGAGTAGTAGAAAGCCAAAAAACTTTCTTTCCCAAAAATTAATCACTCCTAAAAAATATAACCCCTTCAATTCGATTTGAAAATATTTTACAGACCAAAAAATATCTGTTCAAATTTGTATTTGGCATTATTATATTATTTTCCCTATAACCCGAAGTCAAATTCCACTGCTGGAAGTTTTTTTTAACGTGAATTATATAATATTAGTAATATTTCTCAGAGGGTAGTGATAAAATAGGAAACAATTTAAATTTATTTTTAGGTTGCAATCATTATTACTATTTCTGGAGCATACCGAAAAAACAGAACTGAAAGATATGGGCCAAGAACTATACATCAAAGTACCAGACACAAAAACTAATACCAAAAGGTCATTTATTGTTTCAGGCAATTTCAATAAAATTTGTAAAAAGTACATGAACCTGAGACCAAAAAATGTTGACAACTACCAATTTTTTTTCAAATATCAAAATGAGAAATCAACTCGTCAGGTTGTTGGGTGACCAACCAAAATTTTACATTTGGAAAATCCAGAAACATATACCGGACACGGCTTCAGAAGATCATCTGCAACCATCTTAGTTGATGGAGGGGGTGCCCTAATGACATTAAAGCGCCACGGTGCTGGAGAAGTCAGACCGTGGCCGAAAGTTATATAGATAATTCAATGGCATCCATGAGAAACATCAAATGTGCTCATAAATAGTATTGAAAACATTTGTATCCCACTGTTTCGAATTCTCAACAAAACGGAATAAGACCGTCTTATTCCCACATCGACGGCGAAGTATCATTAAATAATTGTCATAATGTAACTATAAATGTACATGATTATAAGAAAATCGAACCCTAATAAAGTAATTTGTAGGAAATATTATCACCAGTTTCTAAATTATTCAATTGTGTTCTGACTGACTGAGTGAATAAGTTTATTATGCAAAGCCCTAATCTCAAACAAATTTATTGTACCATTTCTTTCTACGGTCAGTCGTAGAAAAAGTATAGTATGCAACTCGAGGATAAGGCCAATTACGTCCACTCGCAAGTTACCGCACTCGGCTAACGCCTTGTGCTTACAATTTTTTGCTCGTGGGTAATAGGCTTCTTATCCTACTTGGTACGTAATACATTATTTGGTAGGTTTCCAGGTTCAGCCGTGGTTTTATTTGGTTATTATTCCCAGATGACTGCCGCAGTCATTTGACTGCCACAGATGACTGTTGCAGTTGAAACGTTTGAAGATTATAACCAAAGAAGACCATGGCAAAGTCCGGAAACCAACCGAAACATTGACGCCAGCCATGAAAGCCTACATTCCTATGTAGAAAAGTACATTTACATACTGTATCACAAGAATATCACCCTTTGTCTCCCCTTTCCATGACTGAAACGTAAAAATTATTTTTCAGGTGAACCAGTACCAATATCCAGTCTAAGTTTGAAATCAAATAGGGAAATGTACGGTGAGAACTATAAAATATAAGTATGGTTTATATAAATAGCTCCAACCTCAATGTCCCCTTTTACTGTTGTCGTGAACAACTGAAATTCAAGTTTTCATTTTAATGTTATGCGAAATTTCACATGCTGAATTATTAACCTGAATGAACGTCTGAAAATTATATTTTAGGTGAACCAGGACCGATGTCCACTCAGAGTATGAGAAATAATAGGGATGTTGTGTCTGGTAAGAACGATATATATTAAAGAATTTTGTTTATATGACTAGGTGTTACTTCGATATCTCTTTGAATGGCAGTTTTTCTACTTTCTTAAGACACTCAAGACGCAGGTACCTAGATTTAGTTTGATCCTCCGGAATATTAAAATAACGGTTTGGTGTTGGGAAAAAATTCCAGCAATATTCATTACTACACCAAAGGTTCCAAACAGTGCATCACATATACTATGGTGGAAACTAACTAATCACAAATGGCGGGAGAACTGAGCGTCCGCTCCAATACGTTTGAAACGTATTGGAAATGTCAAATATCTCGAAAAGTGGGTGCCCCATGATTTGAACGATCGCCAGAATATATCACGTTTGGAGGTTTGTTCTTCTTTGCTTTTGTGCAACCAAAACGATCCTTTTTTATATCGAATCGTCATGAGTGATGAAAATCTCTATGGCAACAGGAGACATTCAGGACTATGGTTGGACACCATACTTTCCAGATTTTTCACAATCGACTACCGTCTTTTCAGGCACTTCGATAACTCCCTCACCGGTAGAACATTCGCCAATCAGGACCAGGCAAAAACGGCTTCCGTCGACTTGATTGATAACGAGCACGCAATTTTCATGCTGACGGTATTATTCGACTTTTGTTACGTTGGCACTGGTGCACTGATTCAAATGCTGTTCAGTATTAGAAAAACGAATATATCAGTAATTATTTCCCAAAAGAAAACAACCAAATATCACCTTGAGAGCTCTGATACAACCTAATTTGTTTCTTTGGCAGCTCTATCATAGATACAAATATTAGAAAGTTTACTGCACTTTTTTGCTGGACTCTAACTCTTGCTGAGGAATGCATTTTTTGAGACAATTTTAAGAAAAAAAGTCTATATGAACTTGTGTCCGAAAATGCTTCGTTTCGGAGATACGGGGTGTTGAAATTGAATTATTTTGTTCGCTTTTTA
>WOGN01007198.1:270-11980 GCA_015342105.1 Leptinotarsa texana | reverse complement strand
TGAAAAAATCGTTAAATTAAAATACCTACTGATTTATACCATATTGCAAAATACAGGTTGTTCTATAAATAAACGGTAAACTTTATATTTATATAATAGAATATAGTTTAGGTTGTCGATGCCGTATAAATTATTTCATTGATTATGTACCATGACATCGCTTTTACTTTTCCTCCCTAGTGAGGAAAAGTACGTCTTTGCTCCCTACAATGAGGCCAGGAAATGTATACTTTGGATAGAGGTAGGCGGAAAAATATCTTTCCAGTCAGTGTTATTTGTAGAGAAAGACTAAAGGAAGGATTCAATTATTTATCCTAAGTCACAAGTTGTTAGTAAAAGTCATTAATTTTCAATGGATGTATATATGACAATGTAAATCTTTATACGCCTTGAATGTGATGCTTGAGTTTTCCTTAAAAGACTCGGTATTTTGCCATAATAACTTCAGTGAATTCTCCTATTTACGGCTTCAACATTCAATTCTGTTTTCTAACAATTACTCTATGAAGTACTATATTTACAACCATGAAGACAAATGGTTTCTGAATATGTTGCTGAATGTGTCTAATCCAGGTCAAACTATGGATTAGATAACAGTAAAAATACTAGTAAAGTATTCTAACACTACAAAGGCAGTCCATCTTTGGCTAGTTTTCTTGATCTAAAGAAAGCTTTTGATGGTGCTAATCAAAATATTATATGAAATCATTGTCAAGTGTATTGAGGCATTCAAATAATTTATGAGTAATCTTGACTAGAGGCACCAGAAGGTATAGCATTCAATTTTTCTTACGAATCTATGCAACTTAGCAGGATCTCAACCATTTAAAGCACTAATTTTTTATTGAAAAATCAAAAAACCCTGATAGATTTTCAATTCACTTCACCCATTACTTGTTGAAGTATTCTCTTTTGACATTGTGTACTCTTTCAACGTCTTGCATCCACTGTTTACACCTTTAATAGTGATTTTCTAGTACCGCTCACTTTTATCTATTTAATGTTGTAAGGTTAGATATGTAATACTTGTCTTCTATTTTATACATGGATTGCTTCAACTCATTTTACTGATGTTTGGTTAATGAATATAAATGTTTCATCTATTTTTTTTTCAGCCGAAACACGAACAGAAACTAATATACTCCGGTCAACTATTGAGTGATTCAGTAACGCTGAAAGATGTCCTTCGACAGTTTGAAGGACAAGAAACTCACACTGTTCACCTTGTGTGTACTTCAAAATATACGAAGGACATCCAAGACCAAACGCCAGTATCTCAAGCTAGTACACCAAATAATACCAACCAACAGACGAATACACCTTCACAGAGTCAAGAAACCACGCCCACGGTTACCGCAGATCAAAATATACCCAATGTTCCTCCCAACATGGCCTGGTTCAACATGAATAACCCTCCGATGACTCCCATGGATCCCAACCAGTATGCTCTGCAACTAGCCTGGATGCAGCAGGCGTACTTTCAGTACATGACACAGTATATGCAACTGTGAGTATTTTGAATTGAGAATTATTTTAATTTGAGAAGCAATAGAAAACAATCAATTCATAAACTGTTAATGGTAATAATAATAAATCGGAAACTGGAATATTCATTATGGCTTGTCAGAATATAGTCTTCACACCTCAGACTATGGTAGTTGTAGATGGACCTGATGTAAGTGGTTCCTCACATCAGATTCATCAAAGTAAGACAATATTCTTTATGGAATTTTAACTCCCAGTGAGGCAAATATTATCTGAAATGAGGAGAACAAACAGGTCTGCGCTTTGAACTCTAAGCTATCCAGATAACTCTGTTAGAATGGTTGTTCAGAATCTTTGATAAATTAATATTTACTCTACTCTCAGTATCATTACGGCTTGCTGCATTGTGGCAGCAATCTTCGCCGATAAAATGCAGAAAGATATCATTCATGGCTCATTGCATTTTCTCAGAGCACACGATTCTCGGACCCAGTGATCACTCTCATCCCATGTTTCTGGGGAGTAGTCATTGGTTAATGATGATAAAACACCCTTTGAAAGATTGGAACTTTAGGTATATCCAGCAACCAATTTGTAGATTCAAATTATATTATATCTTTATCTTCTGATTCTGCAAATATGGCAGAATTGTTTACAGAAAGAAAAAAAAATAATGGAATATAGTTACCAAAGCAAGACTCTCAAACTCCAAACAAACATATCATTTGTGTAGATACCTAAATAGAACTAGATAAAAGGCCCACCTATAGGTACTTAAAAAACTCGTTTATGGTGTATCAGTTTTTTCAAAAAATATATTCTTCAGTTTTCTCTTGAAGATGTGGGAGTTAGCAAACTTCTTGATACCATCTTGGAGACATTTATGGTATTTACATCCAATATATTCAAATGTACCTTGATATAAAGCAAAACATGTTAAATGGGGCAGTAATTGACCCCTCTCTTTAGTATTATCTGTGTGCGGAGCACGATTCATCTAATTTATATTCCTACTGTTAGCATTTTGAATACCATTTTGCATATATGAATAGAATTTCACCTAATAATATATATTGTCACCACAATGTCTAAAGTTTTCATGTCACCAACTTCTGTGATCAACAACCAAAACTGTTGATATTTACAATTTGTTTTTTGTCCATGAATCGCTTTCTGCCAATGTATGAATAATGTTTGTAAATGGTGATATGCAAATGAAGTTTAACCCCTTAGAGGTCACTGTTTTTTATTTGTAATTTAAATGAGAATAATATAGATTAAATTTTCACATTAATCTAGGTAAAGGCATAAAAATACTTGACCAAATGTTGCACGTTTGTTATTCTTGTTGCTAATTGAAGTCTATTCAAGCATATTTCATTTGTTTAGCCAATGATAACAACTACAAAAAATGATAATATAACAAGTTTTACGCGCTTTAGATAAGCTATCAGAAGAAACGTGTTATTCAGCAGCTGGTTTATACCAGTTTTGTACAGCATTTTCTTCTCTAAGCAAATAATCCTTTTTACCTTTAGGAAACGTATTTTTTCCTATGAATCTCTCTTATATCCTCTGAGAATTAATTTGGAACATATGTTTGTATTACAAAAGTAAAATTTATCAGTCATTTCTGGAACAAGTTGATAAAAACAACAATAGATTTTGAAATCTCACTGAGAATATTTTTTTTATCCATTGTTATAAAGAATTTGATAAAAAAACAATGAGTTTTTATATCTGTCAAAGATTTTATAAAGGGTACTTAGAAATTAATGTATGGGCTTAACGTTTCAGCGAAATTAAAAAATAAATAATTATAACATATTAACTAATAAAGAGTGCCAAATTGTTCGGTTGGTTTGATAACTGTTGATAGAAAAAGGAGAATTCAAAAGAGTCATAATAATCATACAATTCTCCACTTGAAAAAAAACATTTCCCAAAAATAATCAAGTTTTTCTTAACTTAAAATTTAGCATTTCATCAATAAAAAAGTAATGTAGTTGAATAATTCCTTCATTTTCTTTTTTTGTGAAATCTACTGTGTATTGCACGTTTTGGTACAGAACTCCATTTTTTTTAAATAGGTCATCCATTTGATAGTGGATTGAAAAAAAAATTGTTTTTCATATTCATGTTTTCCACAACTAAGAAATGGATGTGACTCCATTGAAAGTGAGACTCATTGTATTTTACAATTTTATTTTTAATCGTTTCCATGATTTTTGTGTTTGCTGTTCTAACAGAAATGTATGATGGGATATACATATTGAGATACGTCAAAATCGGATTCTTCGTTAATCAGATGTTGTCTTCATATGATGGTCGAATCTTGTGCAAGTTGAGGATTGACAAGGTCTTGTCTATTGCCGTGCGATTCCTAGTTTTTTCGTGATACAACAAGCCAGCAAATGATATTGAATCGAGTTAATCACTTGTAGACTTCAAAAGAAAGCTTTTTGGTATAACTATTGACACTGAATGAAATCAGCTACCAAGCTATTTATTGTACATGAATTGTAAAATTATTTTAGTCAAGATTTCCACATAAATCATATTTTAAAACTTGTTGTCTATGAGAAAATATTTATTCTGAATATTGATTGATTTTTTCAGTGCTGCAAACTCTTTTTCTGCGAATCCTCAGCAAATACCGATCAATGGTGACATTCCTGGCCAGTTACCCCCCAATCAAGCAGAACAACCCCCTGCAGTACCCGAAGCGCCCCCTGCTGCAGTCCGAGATCCTGAAAATGGGGAAAGGGATTGGTTAGATATTTTCTACATGATAAGCAGATTGATGGTTCTATTCAGTGTGGTTTATTTTTACTCCAGTCCGCTACGGTTCTTTTTCGTTTTAATACTGGGCATCGGTTTGTACTTATACCAGATCGGTTTCTTTAGGAATATAAACAACAATAATAATAATAACAACAACGGCCCCCCCGAGCAAGTCCAGGAGGAGGAGCAAGCTCCTTCACGGTTCACACTCGTCTGGACGTTTTTCTCGACCTTCTTCGCTTCTTTGATACCCGAAATTCCGAATGCTCTTTAGTAGATATCCTCAGGATCAATTTTATAATTGATATAGGGTGTTTTTGTTACGGAGATACTAGTATGTGAAATTTATCTGATGTATGGAAAATATACTGTTGTTTTTTGCGAACCGATCGCTTCATTGGATGTTGGATCGTATAGGGAAGTAGATGAAACGTGGGTGTAATATTTGTCGAGTGACTCGTATGTCATGAAAATACTCCAGTGTTAGCAATCTCGAACAGGTTAGGCACAACTAGGGAGTCTGCTTAAGATCTACAGGAAGCAGGATTTTTCAGATGTAAAGTATTTTGTCCTGTTCACTTGTATTGTATTTCATGTACGAAAAAAACTCTTCGGTAGATTCAAACCTATTTTTTCTGACCATTGTCATGAAGTTTTGCGTGAGTATCTCATAATATACTGAGGTAGTATATGAATACTTTTCTTCATCAAACAGTTCACCAAAATTATATATTGTTATACTATAATTCTCTGATGAATTATAAGGAGTCAATGAAATTCAAAATTTCACTACTATAGTAATATGACATTTCTAAAATTTTATGAGAATTTAGAAAAGGCACATTTCCAAATACGATACAAGTATTACTTTCATCAAACGTGTAATTTAGTAAATTATTTTTTGGTAAATGTTTGGAATATTTTTAAAGGTGAAGAAATCGTATACAGTATTGTTCTCCACAACCAGGTTATGAAATGGCAAAAACTTTTGATGGCCATATTTGTGATTTCATTGGAGGGAATAAAAGGACGAAAATTGGTAAAGGAAAATGTTCACAATATGTTTTCAATGGGTTATTCCTAAAGAAAAGATTTAAGCAGGGCTTTATATGTAGAAGCCACTCCATGAAATTTATCTAAAAGTCACTCGTTTTAAAGTGAACAGAACATGTTCTAACAGTCGTATTTGGAATTAAATCACCCGAATGACCACATAATCAATCTATTTTATATAAACTGAAACATCGTTAGGAAATATATTTAAATTCCCTTTTCACTGCAAGTGTAAGTCGCAAGAGTATTTTTATAATTTTTCACACAAGTTAAATGTCCAGGCATTTTTAAAAACTATACTAAGCACTTAATGCATAACGTGATATAATGACGCTATATAATAGCCTTACTTGTTTAATGGCATAATAACACGACGTGAATTGAGTTTTTACCGAATTACACTATCTGCATCTCTTTGAGATAACATTTTTTCAAACTGAATACTCCAATAGGTAAAATATCAATAAAAAATTAAAAACTGATTTTTTGAAAAATGAACATGAGACCTAATTTGTCTTGTTTATTTATTTGTCAGACTATCCTGTATATTATGAGAGATACGAAGTTCAGAGGAAAGGACAAATCAAAATTGTGCAATTGCAGATCAAAATTAAAATAAAGGAGTTGAAAAAAATTATATTACGAACAATTACCATTTCTTAAATTTATAATAAATTAAGTGAATACTGATATGGTTAGTATGAATCCTGCCACCTTTTTTTCAGTCTAATCTGAAATTTGATCGCTGCTAGAATCAACAATTGCTAAAAGTCTCCTAGAAATTCATTTCGAGATACTTTAAATCTCCCCTAATTGATATAAAACAATATTCACATTTCTGAATGTGTCCCTTGTTATTTATTGTCCTCCTCACTTGTTCCGTACTACATTAACATTTTTAGGTACTTATTATATTCGAGAAAAATTGTTGCTTTTTTTATTTCTCCATTTGGAGATCTGTGGATTGAATGTAAACACTCTCATTATATGCATCTCTGGATGTGATGTGGCTCGTTACATATGCTTTTCATCATTAATATACATGTACATATTTTATTATTAGCTGTAGTAAAGAGATGTGATTTATTTAATAAGAATATCTACATTTACATAGTTGTTTTCATTTTTCCTACTGTAGCGTAACCTAACAGGGTAGTGTTTTGGCCCCAATGCTATTTAACATCACACTGAAATAATTATTCATTTGTCTGTAGGCTCTGATTTATTGCCATACAGTGGATTCTCATACCTAAAGAAGCTTTTCATCAGGGAAACTGTTCAAAGCCACATTTTTGAGATCAACTTCAAAGTAGAAAAACCATTTTGAGAATTTGTTTCAGTGTAAGCTGTAAGAGTATCAAAATTTGAAGAAAAAAAGTTTCATTTTTTTTATCCAAAAACTAAAGCTGCACAATTAGTTAAAATTCAATAATCATCTTGAACAAAGAAAAATTTTCACAAATTCACAGTTTGGCTTTGGAAATAATAAATCTAGAACTCTCGCAATAAATAAACTTGTGGATACTGTAAATTATGGTTTTGATAACAAGAAATTTGTTGGATGTCTGTTACGTGATCTGTGAAAGGCCTTTGATTGCGTCTCTCATGATATCCTCTTATCAAAGAAAAATCTACATGAAATTGATGATAAACTAACTATTAGGGCTTATAACTTTCTACCTATCTGACAGAAAACAAATTACTTACTTCAATAAACAATGGTTCAAATTCATCATCGGTAGAATATGGGGTTCCTCAGGGCTCGGTACTGGTCCCGCCTCAGTTCTTGATTTACATCAATGGCTTACCTGCGGTGGTGCCAAACACTGAGGTGATCCTCTTTGCTGATGATACAACATTGATTGAAACAAATGTCTCCATAACTAATTTAAAGGAAAAAATCAGAGGCACAGTTGAAGGTCGATGATTGGTTCAACTGTAACAGGCTTCGCTTAAATGACTCAAAAACTGACTATATTGTTTTCTCTCTTAGAAATCATGACATGGAGTTGAAGTCAAATGTGAAATTTCTAGGAGTAATGCTTGACTCATCTTCAGCATGGAAATCTCGCGTTGATTATTTAGCGAAAAAACTATGCAGGGTAACTTATCTCCTAAAAAACTTGGCCAAAATTTTTAGTACTATTAAAGGCTTACTATGCTTTATTTCAGTTACTAGTTCCGTATGTATTTCTCTGTTGGGGTCACTCGGCACATACTGAAAGAATTTTTGGCATCCAGAGACGAGCTATTCGATATATGCTCTTTCTTACTTATAGGGAGGATATGAGCGAAAAATTTATAAAATTTGGTATCTTAACTATACCGTCACTATACATTTATGAATGCATTAAGTTTATAAAAATCAATATAAACACTAATGACTATGTATCCACTACATAATACCCGACAGAAAAATAATTCAGTTCTACAGTTTCATAGGTTGCCTAAAATCAGAAATTATAAAAATTATTATGGTCCAATATTCTTCAACAAAATTCCTGAAGCTATACGCTGTACTCCTACTAAAAGTTTCCTACAAATATTAAAAAACTACTTATCAAAAAAGCGTATTGTAGCATTGAAGAATGCCTATCTGATGATGTGGTCTCTTCTTTGCCGATGTTGCAGTGACACACAGGTAAAGCATAAATATTTTATAACTATCTTTAAGTTTAAACTTTTTATATTATGAAGATGTAATTATAACCATGACTTACCTATTTTACTAGTATATTCTCACCTGACTTGTGTAAATATGAAGAGTGTAAAGCATCAATAAAATTTCTTTCTTTCTATTGGTGAGGAGGACCGCCACTAAGTGGGAAACATCTGTATACCGAAAACCCACTCACACGAGACAGTATCTGAATCACGAATCCAACCACGAATCCAATCATCTTCAATGGAATGGCTACCCCAAAGCGATGGTAGAACAGACTTTGACTAAAAGACAGCAGGAGTCTCGCAAGGAAGAGAAACCTACGCAACCAGTGTTTGCACTTCCCTACATCACAGGATTATTGGAAAGGATAAGAAGAATTGGATCCAAGTACATCAGAACCTGCTTCAGATCCGGAAACACTATGCGTAGCAGCCCACCAAACGCAGACTGCGATTCCAAGAATTTGTATTTACCGGATACGGAAAATTCAGTGAATCAGGAATAGCAGACCATATTTGGACCCATCAACGTAACATCGATTGGTCCCAAGCTGAGATCATACACAAGGAGGAACATTGGCTTAGGAGAAAATTCAAAGAAGCCGCATACATGTTATCCAACAATGTATTCAGCCATGCTAGCGTACAGATACGTATCTTATGGGAACCCATAATCAAGCCAAAAATGTCCAACTCCCGCCAAACGGTCATCTACCGCTAAACCGGTGAAACGGAAAAAGTAAAAGCGGAAATAAATGAAAGTATTCGATTGACCCATAAATTGTCATCTCTCGGAGGAATTAACCCAGTCATCACCCGAAGAGAATTGTGGAACACGAAACGTCGTGAAGTAACTTGGCTTGGAAACTCTTAATTTTTCATTTTTTCTTCAATTGTTCTATTTTCACGTGTACTTAATTTCACTGTTATTTCATCTCAGGTTTTTTTTGCCTAGTATAATTATTATTTTTAGCTAGTGTTTTTTTAATTATACTTTTTATTGTTTTTTTCGAAGATTTCAAATCATTTTATATAATATCAGGCCGAACTAATGAAATTTACATTCTTTGATCAGTTTACAAAACCTCTTGAAAAAGTTATTTTATAATGAATCATATATTGTGGAAGCTATTGTATAGCAAAACACGTGTGATGGTTTTGTAAACTGCCCAGTGAAAATCCCATAACACCATAACTCTCAAGATAAACTTTCTACTCAATACTATGATTATCGAAGGCATGTTTAACTTGGTTTTCTTATTTTTATTGTTAAAAAAAATCTATAAACAGTGGTTATAAAAATGAATGGATTAAGCAAATAATGAAGTATTATGAAAAAGATACATGATTTTAAAATTGTAGTGAAACAAAATGAGTGTAATTGAAGAGGAAAAAAAAACAAAAAATTTTCAATTGCATCGCTATAAATGACTGACTTTTTGTGGAACTGCTGATAATACACACAAAATATTTAAGCCAAACTAACTTCTCCTTATTAGTCTCCAATGAATAATAATGACTCATTTGGTTCAAGAAAGAACTTAAAGGAAATTTATACTTTTCAACTTGGTAAGAATTGCAGGTTGAAAGCTGCGACCTCTTTAATCGTTAGCTCGCACAAGTTTCGACTTTTGAGAAGTGTCGTTCATAGAGGTACGCCAGAACGCAATAAACTGAAAAAACACACTTTTTTCTAGAATGAAGTTTCATATTCTTCACCTCAGCCAATTTTTGACTACATAATTCATCTTCGATGTGATACTCCCAACTTGATATACAGCAACTATAGTAGTTTAGTATACAGAGCGGTAAAGCCGCACTGGTACGTATTGATTTTTACTGAAAATGAAGTAAAAGCTACAATTTTCGAATAATAATCTCGAAAACATTGCCTTCTCCTTATCAAATGGTAATATCTACCCGCCCTATGGGTTTGAACCAATGAGAGATGGAAACTGTTTCCCTTGAGTATATAACTGACAGGTCTTTTGAATTTCTCATATCAATTTCTGAATTAAAAATATTTAGAGTGGGTAGTTTTTAAAAATCCCCATTGGTCAAACGGTATCCTCAATCAAACCATTGTGGAATGTTTCAGCCATACATTCATCACCACACCCGTAAGTAATTTTGTTGGCTGTCCGCACTTATTTCACCTCATCTCTTGATTTCTGCATCGCTGAATCTACGTCACAAACGGACTTTGAATGCTTTTCCGTGTAACAAGAGCGACCTTATCGACAAAGTGCAGGACTTTCCGCTTGCACTGAAGAAATATCGAATTGGTATTCCAGGACATGATATCGACTTGGAGAATATAGAAGGATGCAAGTAGAACTGCAATATCCGAATTGAGTATTGAAGTTGTGTGAATTCAAGGAACATATGTTCACTGCTATGTTGAACTGGAAAGTTCGCTGGATTATTGTGTCGATTCAAGCGTCTTTTCATTAAACATTTCTTGGATTTCTCATTCAACAGGAATTCATTTTGATGTGACTACGAGGTATTTCTTGAAACATGCTGTTAGTTGGGGTTGTTTTTGGGTCCATGTTGAGAGAAAAACAGGGTGCCGAAAGTTTATGATAACTTTGACATGACTCTAGATATTTCTGTAAAATGCATGCTATTTTAAAGAGTAAACTGACACGTTATTGCTTTCTTTAAAATGACAATTATTTTTGAAATCCCCATCTTTGTAAGCACTATTATCCTTGAGTTTTGGGACTTATTGATGTCAAGAAAAATGGAGAGTAGTTTCGCAATACCATATCATTGAACAATTTTTATCACAAGCTGAGAGAAATGAATTCTGTCTGTCACTGATTCTAATCCTGAACTAGAAAAATTCGAACAGAGAGTAGAAATGGAAATCATAAACTGAAACGTTCAAACTGTCAAACCCCATTTTCAATTATTCGAACCAATTCGGAGGACTTCCAACAAATCTACTGAAGTGAGCTGTATGATGAAGATGAACAAGGAGATGTAAAAAATAGCAGGTATCTCCTTTCACAATCTGATCTTATCTATTATTATAAAACTCTAGATCCTCACAGTTATAGTTTCTTCAATATTTCTTGCCAGATGAAACAGTACAGGTTCGAATCATTCAACTATTCGAAAGAATGATGGTGCATAAAAGCTCCTCTTCCATTTCCGTGAAATTATCCTAGTAGATTGAAAATTACCGAAACGAATACAAAACTGATGTTAAATGAGAAAAAAAGTATAATAACCAAATAGGAATTTAAATTATATTCCAACCGATTTTCTTCCGAGTCTTTGAAGTCCACTAGATACTCATCAGGACAACAAGAGGATTGTTCCGAATTCTTGAGGTTATTGTTGAATACTCTTCATGAGCCAAAAAATAGCAGAATCAATCCTCCTGACTGCTTTGGATTGAATGATTCCGTTCAGTCTATCTCGTCTTGTGTTTGTAGATCTTTTGCTAGAAAAATCCTCACTAGTTCACTTTGTAGTACATGTTCAAGAGGTAGCAAAAACGTATGTGATTTTCTGGAACTTCAACTAGCTTTTCCTAATATGACTGATAACTAGTCCGTGCAAAGCTTATTGTTGAATCATCTGAAAATGGAATTTTTAACAGGTGATGATCGACTGTATTGTCAAACATGCGACAAACTAACTGACTATAATGAGAAAACAAGTATAGCTGAGGCACCAGTCAATCTAATAATAACAATGATGATCTTCAAGC